>JAWPHD010010378.1:0-94270 GCA_037043455.1 Cyrtodaria siliqua
ATGTGAAGGAACATAATCATGGTATGTCTGATTTGTGAAGGGACATAATCATGGTATGTCTGATTTGTGAAGGGACATAATCAATGTATGTCTGATTTGTGAAGGGACATGATCACGGTATGTCTGATATGTGAAGGGACATAATCACGGTATGTCATATTTCTGAATGGACATAATCATAGTATGTCCGATACGTGAAAGTACACAATGAAGGTATGTCTGATACATGAAGGGACATACTCATGGTATGTCTGATATGTGAAGGGACATAATCATGGTATGTCTGATATGTGAAGGGACATAATCATGGTATGTCTGATTTGTAAAAAGACATAATAAAGGTATGTCTGATTTGTGAAAGGGCATATTCTTGGTATGTCTGATATGTGAAGGGACGTAATCATGGTATGTCTGATATGTGAAGGGACATACTCATGGTATGTCTGATATGTGAAGGGACATAATCATGGTATGTCTGATATGTGAAGGGATATTATCATGGTATGTCTGATTTGTGAAAAGACATAATCAAGGTATGTCTGATTTGTGAAAGGACATATTCTTGGTATGTCTGATATGTGAAGGGACATAATCATGGTATGTCTGATTTGTAAAGGGAATTAATAAAGGTATGTCTGATACATGAAGTGACATTATCATGGTATGTCTGATATGTGAAGGGACATACTAATAATGGTATGTCTGATTTGTGAAGGGACATAATCATGGTATGTCTGATTTGTAAAGGGACATAATCATGGTATGTCTGACTTGTGAAGGGACATAATCATGGTATGTCTGATACATGAAGGTACATAATCATGGTATGTCTGATACATGAAGTGACATTATCATGGTATGTCTGATATGTGAAGGGACATACTAATAATGGTATGTCTGATTTGTGAAGGGACATAATCATGGTATGTCTGATTTGTAAAGGGACATAATCATGGTATGTCTGACTTGTGAAGGGACATAATCATGGTATGTCTGATACATGAAGGTACATAATCATGGTATGTCTGTTTGTGAAGGGACATAATCATGGTATGTCTGATTTGTGAAGGGATATAATCATGGTATGTCTGATATGAGAAGGGACATAATCAAGTTATATCTGATTTGTGAAGGGACATAATAATGGTATGTTTCATTTTTGAAGGGACATAACCATGGTATGTCTGATTCGTGAAAGGATTGGCATGTCTGATTCGTGAAGGGACATAATCAAGGTATGTCTGATTCGTGAAGGGACATAATCAAGACATGTCTGATTCGTGAAGGGACATAATCATGGCATATCTGATAAGTGAAGGGACATAATCGTGGTATGTCTGATTTGTGAAGGGAATTAATAAAGGTATGTCTGATACATGAAGTGACATTATCATGGTATGTCTGATATGTGAAGGGACATACTAATAATGGTATGTCTGATTTGTGAAGGTACATAATCATGGTATGTCTGATTTGTGAAGGGACATAATCATGGTATGTCTGACTTGTGAAGGGACATAATCATTGTATGTCTGATACATGAAGGTACATAATCATGGTATGTCTGATTTGTGAAGGGATATAATCATGGTATGTCTGATATGAGAAGGGACATAATCAAGTTATATCTGATTTATGAAGGGACATAATAATGGTATGTTTCATTTTTGAAGGGACATAACCATGGTATGTCTGATTCGTGAAAGGATTGGCATGTCTGATTCGTGAAGGGACATAATCAAGGTATGTCTGATTCGTGAAGGGACATAATCATGGCATATCTGATAAGTGAAGGGACATAATCGTGATATGTCTTATATGTGAAAGGACATACTCATGGTATGTCTGATGTGTGAAGGGACATACTAATGGTATGTCTGATATGTGACGGTATATAATCATGGTATGTCTGATTTGTGACGTTTCATAATCATGGTATGTCTGATATGTGAAGGGACATAATCATGTTATGTCTGATTTGTGAAGGGACATAATCATGGCATATCTGATGTGTGAAGGGACATAATCATGGTATGTCTGATCTGTGAAGGGACATACTCATGTTATGTCTGATTTGTGAAGGGACATAATCATGGCATGTCTGATACGTGAAGGGACGTTATCATGGTATGTCTGATTTGTGAAGGGACATAATCATGGCATGTCTGATATGTGAAGGGACGTTATCATGTTATGTCTGATATGTGAAGGGACATAATCATGGAATGTCTGATTTGTGAAGGGACATAATCATGTTATGTCAGATTTGTGAAGGGACATAATCATGGTATGTCTGATACGTGAAGGGACGTAATCATGTTATGTCTGATACGTGAAGGGACATAATCATGGCAAGTCTGATTTGCAAAGGGACATAATCATGGTATGTCTGATATGTGAAGGGACGTAATCATGGCAAGTCTGATTTGCGAATGGACATAATCATGGTATGTCTGATATGTGAAGGGACATAATCATGGTATGTCTGATTTGCGAAGGGATATAATCACGGTATGTCGTATACGTGAAGGGACATACTCGTGGTATTTCTGATACGTGAATGGACATACTCATGGTATGTCTGATACGTGAAGGGACATACTCATGGTATGTCTGATATGTGAAGGGACATACTCATGGTATGTCTGATATGTGAAGGGACATACTCATGGTATGTCTGATGTGTGAAGGGACATACTCATGGTATGTCTGATACGTGAAGGGACATACTCAAGGTATGTCTGATATGTGAAGGGACATACTCATGGTATGTCTGATGTGTGAAGGGACGTAATCATGGTATGTCTGATACGTGAAGGGACATACTCAAGGTATATCTGATACGTGAAGGGACATAATCATGGTATGTCTGATTCATGAAGAGACATAATAATGACATGTCTGATATGTGAAGGGACATACTCATGGTATGTCTGATGTGTGAAGGGACGTAATCATGGTATGTCTGATGTGTGAAGGGACGTAATCATGGTATGTCTGATATGTGAAGGGACATAATCATGGTATGTCTGATTTGTGAAGGGACATACTCATGGTATGTCTGATATGTGAAGGGACATACTCATGGTATGTCTGATATGTGAAGGGACATACTCATGGTATGTCTGATGTGTGAAGGGACATACTCATGGTATGCCTGATTCGTGAAGGGACATATTCATGGTATGTCTGATATGTGAAGGGACATAATCATGGTATGTCTGATTTGTGAAGGGACATACTCATGGTATGTCTGATTTGTGAAGGGACATATTCATGGCATGTCTGATATGTGAAGGGACATAATCAAGGTATGTCTGATACACGAAGAGAACTAATCATGGTATGTCTTATACACTAAGAGAACTAATCATGGTATGTCTTATACACGAAGAGAACTAATCATGGTATGTCTTATACATGAAGAGAACTAATCATGGTATGTCTTATACACGAAGAGAACTAATCATGGTATGTTTGTTGTATAAAGTGTCATAACCATGACATATTCCGTATTCATTACACAAATAAATAAATAAAGATGGTTCAACATGGTTACATTTCCTTCATTTAATTGTGTCGTCTGTGTAGCATGACAGACACTTAGGGATCACTTTGTCCGTCATTTTTTAGTCAGTCGTCGCCCGTCACACTATACCTGAAACCTAACCATAACTTGAACACTTTTCATAAAACTAACCACAAATCTTCATTTCAATGAATATTGATAACGATGTCCAATAACTCTTACTTTCTTGTTGGCAACATTATTCCCCTTTCCATAAAACTTGATAGATAATGTTATATATTATGAATATTAATATGTATATAAAATAATCTCATGTTGAATGACCCATGTTATCTACTTGTATTTCCAAAGTTACAGGACTAGTTAAGTTGTACAGCTATTTGTAATATGTTGTTAGGTTATATACAACTAGAGACCATGACAAATAAAGACACAGGAGAGTTGATAAGTCAGTTGTGCTTTATATTTATTTCCATATAAAATGTTATATTTGAAATTCGATCAGCTCTTAATCTCTGTATCCGTAAGAACAATTTACTGGTAACAGTCGACGGTTGTATTTGCCAAACAATAAATTATTTACTCTTCAATCTTGAAATGTTTTATCAAGCATTCTCGCATCTCGATTTATTTATCCATTATCATTTTCATTTTAAACCTGCTTTCATATAATTAAACAACATTCTGAGTTTTCCTTTTTTTGTCTTATTCTACCATAAGTTTAAGTATATTATTAATATTATCAACAGTTAATAATAAGCAAAAACAATGCTACATGTGTCATTATAATTAAAAAAACTAACCCTCAAAATAACGACACAGATGTTCAGGTCATGTACTAATGTATATGCGCCTACTAATGTATATGCGCCGATTAAAAGTACAGGTTTATTGTAAAATACCTGTGTTTGAATATGCTTAAAATTAATTATGAGTTGGCAACTCCAAGAACGTGCATACACGTTCCTGATAACTCTTAATACGTCAGTGGGGTTTGGCTGGATGGTTAAGGTTGTTTATTTTGTGTCTATAGAGTCTGCTCAGAATATGTAAGTTATATATAGATAATCTCATCTTCAATAGGTTTAAAAATGGTGTAAATGTGTTGTAAGATTTGGCTGTTTTTGGCGGGATGGCTCTTTTAATAATAATGATTGAACAAATGCAAGTTGTAGAAAAACTTAACGGGACACTGCGAGTTTTTAAAATCAAGAATACCACGAGTCACTTTAAAAGTATAATTATAGGAAAATGGCTAACAACTGCCAAACAAGCACGCGCTTGTTCTTTATCCACTCCGCCTCTGACTCCGACCTCGACTCCGTCTGCGACATCTCGACCGGGAAATCCTTCTTCTTCCCTGGTAAAAATTGCCTTCGCATTCGGGTTCACATGGATTGTCATTTCTGAAAGAACATATTAAAATGGAAATCCAGGCTTATGGTTTGGTGATTTCCGTCTATTCGTTTTGATGTAAGGGTTAATGGTTTTGGTTAATGTTATTGTTTTTCCTCATTTCTGAAAAAAAACAAGAAGCTTCAATACTCGTGCGAACGCCGGATTACTAACGTTTACCGCACAAATCTAACATTTGTAAAGGGGTGTACTTTTGATAAAAGGAATGTCAGAGTTACAGTGCTTGTAACAAAGATGAGAAACACGTATGCATTCAAAGATTTTATCATGTGTCCAAATTTCAAAGTTTTCTGTCATTTTTGTTAATATGACTGCATTCAAAATTTTAACTAACCGAGTTATGGTGCTTGTGTGCCAAATTTCAAAACTTTCTGACAATTGGTTTGTGAAATATGACCGTCCATCCAAAATGTTAACCATGTATTTAAGTAGAAAAGCGGAGATAATTCTGGTATAATGCATGACAGAGTTAAAGTACTTATCGCATATTGGTGTGTTAGGATGTTGAATATGCGATTCAAGTTCAAACGCTTTTGATCATATGATATTTTGAACAAAAATTTATTTGGAATATAGTACATTCAACTTTTTAACTGAACAATCTAAACAACAAAGCAGAATAATTCAGGTAAAACATATGCCTGAGTTATGATTCTTGTCCTATAACATTGTGTTATGATAATGAACATATGTGCCAAGTTGCAAAGCCTTCCGACTATTTGGTTTTAAGAAATGAGGAAAAAAACAAAACTTTAATCAAAACGTCAAAATGCGTAGACTGACGGGCAGCTGCATGGATGGACGGAAATCTAACCATAAGCTGCAATATTCGGACAGACCCAGGGACGGCAATTACCAAACTATAAGGCAGGATTTGCTTCGCAATCCGGCTAATAAGGACGGACGAACGGAAATATCCAAACCATAAGCATGGATTTGCTTCGCAATGCGGTTAGTATTCGTCCGAATATTTGTCCGAATACTTCGAAACTTGGCAAACTTGTTCATTATCATTACACCATCTTATATGAAAATAACCATAACTCTGTCTTGATCTTTACCTGAATTATATCCTTTTTTGACTTAAGATTATTCATTTAAAATGTTGAATGTACAGTCATGCATATTCTGAACGACATTTGACCAAAACCTGTTAAAGGGAGTACATCAGGCTTTTCAAAGGGGTCTAGGGGTCCGACTTAAAATTGACAAATAATGATATCTTCTATTTTAAAGCGCCTAAACATAATAAATGATCCTAAAAATGACCCCTTAGTTACAAGGAAATTCATTCTGTACAGTAATACGTGCTATCCTAGGTGACGCACCAGGATTAATTTCAGCATTTTATGCCCGATTCCGTTCTAGCTATATGGTGTATTCGAAGTTTAAACCATAACAATATGGTTCGAACATCATATTTTGATGGATATAAGTGTTTTATCATGAATTGGAACATTTTTATAATTTAAGATATTTCTAGAAAATTCCTGATGTACTTCCTTCAAACTTGGCATACATATTCACAGGGAGTAAGTAAGTATACTTACTCCCTGATATTCATCATCATTACACAACCATATGTAACAAGCACCATAACCCTATTATGCATTTTAACAGAATCCCACCTCCCCACCCTCCCCTTTTATATCACCTGTCAGAAAGATTTATCATCCTTACACAAGATTTTACTAGAACTATCCCCCATTTCAGCTGACTCAGATCCCAGTTTTACAATTCCACACTTTATCTGATATCTAGTTTTACGTTCCTATTTTCCTCTTATTTCGTGTACTTCGTGTAATATCTAGTTTTACGTTCCTATTTTCCTCTTATTTCGTGTACTTCGTGTACTTCGTGTAATATCTAGTTTTACGTTTCCTTTTCTCTCTAAGTATTAGTTAGAGGCCATGAAGGGAAATTTTAACAATTAAGAAACCCTAAGGGAAGGAGCGCAGCTTAGCCTCTAACTGACTTAGTGTTTGCCCTACTTTTCCCCCGCGCTTCTACGAAACCACACCCGCCCGTACATGAAAATTGCCCGGAGGGGCACCTGGGGTCTTCCTCCACCAGTGGAAGCTGGAACGTCGCCATATGACCTCAGCTGTTGGTGCGACTATAAAATCCAATTCAATTCAAAAATCGTTTAATTCAAAATACTTGAATATGTTCCCTTTAACATGTATACTAATGTATACCTAAGACCAAATAAAAACTTATCAGTATTTATACAGAATCTTGTAATTCTTCACTTTCACCTTCCTGTCATCTACATATTGACGACTACATGTATGATTTAGAGTAATTAAGCCGAATGGTTCAGATGAACTTACCTGCAACGGGCTCTCCGGAAGCGTGGGCAGGTCATCACTCTACATACGTTTTCACGGCACGTTTTCCTCGGGCTTCTAAAAGGACACCATGCTGAAATTACCCGGGCATACTTTGGTTTAAACATATTTTATTTCGCATGTTCTTACAACATAGTATTTGTACACAATAGAAGAAAAGGATTAGAACGAAAGTAAATTACTTATGATGTTCTTCTCCTAAGCATGATAATAACTGTACATAATTGATGGCATGTTTAACAGCAGTAATTTGATATGTTTGTAATATAAATTCTGGAAGTGTGTACTTTAAAGTATACTAAAGGAAAAAAGAAACACAACTCGGGAATTTCCGCTATACAAGTATATTGTATAGCGGAAAGGTGCCACCTTAATTCCATTAAGCGATGGGAAATATTATATTAGGAGAATTTTATAACGAATAATTCGACAATGAAACACGTTTAAAAACATTTTTTTACTAAAAAAATGCGATAACCTATTTATAATCACCTATTAAATGTTTTTTAATTTTATAATATGCAAACTTTTAAATCCGAAATTAAGGTTTTATTTCATACTCCAGCCAACCCCATTTTCCTTTCTTGGAGAAGGGTTTTAGATGGGGTATGAAAGTTAATACTCGGACCACGTAATGCGGACGGTACATTTTTGATTTTCGATTTTTTTTCAGTCCGCTTTTTTTGTTGTTGGTTAAAATCAAGATTGTAGTTTATGTTAAGCCCCTTTGTCGCAAAGGTTAACATATGGCGATAAAGAGTTGCATAAAATGTGCTCTACTTCTTTCAGTTAAAACACATTTAACTTTAACATCTCTAGAAATTCAAAAAATACTGTGCTGTTATTAATCGAATGGTACATGGCTGCGTAAGACCTTTCCTTTCGGATAAGAAGACTCAAAAAACACATAACACACCAATGTTATCCCTTCAAAGTTTCATCACCGATCGAATATGTGTTCGGCTCAAGCAGGTGGGTAAACTTATAATGTAAAATTGTGCAATCTCTTGACAATAAATACTCTACTGAAATGGCTCAAAACTTCAACATTTGTTAATTTCGAGTTACACAGGTTACTGTGATTTTAAAAAGGTCTACAGCAACACAGTGTATTCCTTTCTGTAACAAGCAGGAAAACATCTTGGTATTTCTCTTGAATATTACGTTGAATTAAGTGTGCAGTATTTATAGGTTATTATAATTATTTGTATTGGGATATATGCACGAGTTCTTTTGCGTATTAATATTGCGCGACTTTAGGAGCAATATTTATGCGCAAATGAAAGAGGGAATTTTCGCAATGAAATCAACATTGTTTACAGCACGTGACATACTGTCATTGACATGAACAGAAAAGTGCACCAATCACGAACACGTATACATTACACACCCAATATTGAAAGTAAACGGAGCTTGTAAATGCGTATGCAATACATACATTTTATCACATGACTTGCGGTGTGGGAGTGGAATATCACCATTCTATATTTTCGATATACCACTAGTTATATATGTATGCAAATAAGCCCAGTATGCGCTGTAAAAAAAATCGATAATGACTATGATCCAATGTCGGTTTCGCGTGTTAAATTCAATAAAAGTCGATATGTGAGTTATGTATAAATAGAATCTAACATTCGTTCTCATTCATTATTGAATTTATTAAACTCGTTAGCAAAAATGATATATTGCTCGGCAAGAGCCTCGCATTATACCATTTTGCCAACTCGTTTAATAAATTCAATAATGAACGAGTACTCATGTAAGATCTTCTATATATAGCGGAAATTCCCGAGTTGCGTTTCTTTTTTCCTTTAGCGTATAAGTAAAGTAAATTTCCGCCAACACTAAGTTATACCAGGGCTTTATATGACAGCCCAGGTTATACTTGTAGCAAAGAAAACGAAAACGTGACATTTCAATGTAAATTTACATTACAAATGATGACGCAGCCAAGCGTGTTAGAAAAATATGCTGCTGACGTGGTTATGTCTATAATATGGGACTTTTCTTTTTTTAAGTTGTTGGATGGCTCATCAGATTTAGAGCCCCCAGAGAAAAAAGAAGGATGCTTAGGGTGTGAGGGATTATGAGTTAATTTAATGAATCCACTGTGCGGGCCGAGGTTATTGCTGTGGGTAGTTGATTCCATTGTACAGACGTTCTGGGATAAAATGAGTATTTGTAAGAATTGAATTGAACTGAATGTTGTTTAACGGCACAGTATAGGTTATTTAGAGCCGCCCCAGAGAGAGGGGAAGGATACATAGGAATCCGGGAACCTGCCCTACTCTTATTATCGAATAGATTCCTATGGTTCTTTAACGTGCTCGGAGGATAGACCGATACACGGGACCGCCCGGTTTACGTCCGCATCCGACGGGCGAGACTAAGGGAAAGTGTCTTGCCCAAAAGCACACCGACGGAACTCAGTGGCACCACGGAGGATTGAACCCGGGGGCCTCCGGTTACAAATCCGCCGCGCTACCGACTGCGCCACGCCAGCCCAGTATTTGTAAGAGTCCTTGGTGGAATGTATGTGATTGAAGCCATTTATCTAGCTGTGTCTTGTTCTTGTATGGGAATGATCTTGTATCTAAAAGAATGAGAAAGTTTATCGGGTAGACTATGTGGTGAATGACGTTATAGAACCTGACGAGCCTGGATCTATTCAGGTACGAGCTAGTGATATTGATTGCTTACAAACCTGCCTGCACGGCGGTGTACTTTTTCAATTTGTTTAGTTCGGCAGCTGCTGTGGGTTCCAAATTGTGGAGCGATTTTCTAACGTTGTTTTTACTAGCGATTTCTCTACATGATCTTTAATTTTGGTTGAGTTTACTTTTAAATACCTTCTTAGAAAGGCTATTGATCGAGTCTACTTTGTGATACACTGGGCTCTGTTTACGCGTGTGTTGAAATGTGTATGTATCTATAGACTATAATGCAAATGAAGTCAAATTGGAGCTTATATTTAAAGCATATTAGAGCAACACTTATAAAGTGTGATACAGACGTACATGGTACAGCCGGAGACACGCACTGGGTTCCACATCCAATGCGACAGCATATTTGTCCGGACGGACAGCGTAGTCCGCCACCTGACGTGTCACATTGGTGGACACATATGCCAATAACATTTGATGGAGGACATCGATTATCTAGAACAAAGAACACATCTTTCAAAATAAGCATGAATTCCATAAATACACTACTGGTTTGATCCATGATGGGGATGGTTTATCACACAAAAATAATAAATAAATAAATAAAAATCGACCGTAATGTATGGTCTAACATGTGCTAAAAATGACGTAAAGCACCATTCAAACAAACGTTTATATTATAGTAAATATTGAAAAACGAAAGTATAATAGAAAACAGTATAAATGACGTAATACCATTCTTATATAAATGCTACATTTAGGTATTGTGTACCAATAATAGAAACATATATCCATGAAAATTAAGAGATAACCATGCTAAGTGGTTTTACGGTCTGACAATTTTCAAGAAATAAGAACAAAGAGAACAAGGAGACAACGGGGTTTTTAATCGACTTTTTTTTTTCTCATCAAGCTTGCCCACGCCAAAATCACAAAATCACAAATCAATATTTTCCCCCCTATACTTTGGGAACATAACCCGTACCGTTTTATTGGGAATTATACAAATACAATAAAAGCAAATTAAGCCTACTTGTGTTTTATCCACTACGTAACATCAGAGAAAGAAAAAAACGTGTTGTATTATATTACTTACTTTGTGCATAAGTAAAAACAAGTAATCCGGTAAAACACATCAACAGAAATATCTTCATAGTTCACTGGCTGTGTGCTGCGTTACTAGACAATGAATAATCACAGTGTAGAAACGAACTGTATCACCTCCCGGATGTTGCGATGTGATTTTTAAATGGCGACCTAGAGTAAGTAAACATCCGTAAAGAAAAGATAAATTTTAAACAGTTTTTATCGATAAACAGTAATCAAATGATAATTGATAGCTAGCAGAGACATTCATTGTTTCATTCCTCTAGAATATATCATGTGACAGGATAACATTTTAGTAAAAAAACATTATAATCACTTACAACTTCGGGAATTGACACGGCCTCGTGCAGAAGAACTAGGCTATTCTCGAAATAAATATATTATTTAGAATTATTCATACACGGGATTTGTGCTTCAGGGTATAAATCATGCATACGCTATACATAGCATTGCCTATGTTTTGTCCTTTTCTCAGACATTAAGCAAAACTTCGTTCATGTGTATTGTTCATACTGTATGACTTCTTGCCAGATATATATAATCATTTGTATGACTTCTTGCGATGGTAATGTATGCCTTCTTGCGATTTAATATAATTGATTTCTGGTGATTGCCAGTGAGAAAAATATTTAGAAAACAAATGTGCACGATATCAAACCAAAGGCTTTCAATAGTAGGCCTTAAATCAGATACCATGATGTGAATGTCTGAACCACGTGATATTTCGAAATTAACTCTTAGCCTGCTAAGGGCGACTACAACAGCCTTTGCAGCCAGTGTAAACCCACATCAGCCTGCGAGTAATTCGCTGAACAGGGTTTACACTGTCTGGCTGCTCATCAGTCATTTAAACAAAACACCATTTCGTAACTTAAATGGGGGATTGGTCCAATTCAAAGAAAGGACAGTCCATTATTCATTCATAGCGGGCTAAGGGTTAAGCAGGAAAAGACTGGATATAAATAAACAATGCTATATACTGCATTATCCACACATGGGAAACTGTTCCCTGTCAGTCCCTCTGAAAAGTGTCCAATGTGTTAGAAGACAACTAAATATTACATATTAATCATTATTGATAAAAGAAAGAACAAAAACAATTTCTTTTACCCTCAATTTTAAGCAGTCTTTAATTTGAAAAAGAGCGGGTGGTGTTCTTTGTTTTAGCATGCATCTGCAGTTTAATAGACATATGATAAAGACAATCCCATGTCGATATGAGGTTTCATTCACATTTCAAATGTGTTCGGCCGAATCTCCATATATTCAGATGTATATTGTATGACATTTGTATTTTTCGTAGGGGTCACACACATGTGATATTAAAAAGAATTAAACCCGGTAAAATATTTGTTAATTGTTAATTTATTGGCTCAATGAAGAATTTCACCCTAAAGACAAGTTGTAAATTGTGTTAAGCTCTATGCCACGAACAAAAGCATTACAATGGAACCCTCTGGGATATATAGCTTGGTTCCCTGGCCTCCCATAATGCTTTGCACAGGAGTGCAAAGCATTGTGCGACGCCAGGGAACCAGGCTAATGCATATAGAGGCATGTCAGAAAATAGAGCGTCTCATATCCTATTGGGCCCCTTGTTTGTAATAGAACCATTTGCGTCTACATAAAATGACCTTGTTCATAAATTTGTGTTTTTGCTTTAATGTATTACTGTAACAAGCGAAAATGATCGTTGCGGAATGTAGGGAACGCCATAAATGACAAATTAGTCCTCTGATATTCTTTTAATAAAAAAAACCCAGACGACAATGCTACTATTGATAGTAATTTAAGGATTTTTAATTTATTGTCGTTTTCTGTATGAGTTAACTATAAATCTAACTCAGGAGAGGATCTTAGATATCATGTTCGAAGTGGGGTTGGGATGGAGGCGGAGGTTGATGGATCGGCTGCATGGGGTTCACCCAAGGAAATGTTGGCAACGTTTCATTTCATTTCCAAATGCCGTCGATTAGAATTAGCCTCTCGATTTGTTAACCCAGTATCATTTTGACTTTAAATCTGCTTGCATAATTATATTAAAATACATTTTAAGGCTTTCAAATTGTCTTCGTTATTCTACCATAGGTTTGAATATATTATTGGTGAAATTTAAGTAATAGATAGAGTCTGGTCTCAGCGAGTTGGCTTATTTAAACACCGAGATGGGCGTAGCCCATCGATGTGTTTAAATAACCAACGAGCAGAGACAGACTCTATCAATTACTTACATTTCATAACTCATATTAATGATAAATCAAAAATATTTGTATTCGCTAACATTGTTGATAGTATAGAAACTAAGGGTACAAGCGCAGTTTTCTCCTCGCGACGGGTAAACAAGCAATTATCGAGTTGTCTCCAGCGTCCTTAATGCAAGATACAAACGCCAAATGACGATGACATACTTGCTACCAGACGCTCCTGCAACTATATAAACTGCTTGATTGCCCCGCTCGGGGAAAACTATCCTGATACCCCTTAATCAAGTGGATTACGTTGACAGCCATATTTATAAACCAGGAATTGTTAACCCTTTTTAGGTAATAAAGGGAGTAAAGCTTTATGGATATCAATGTTATTTTATTCTGTGGGGGGGGGGGGGGGGGGGGGGGGGGGGGGGGGGGGGGGGGGGGGGGATTAGATAAAATCATCTAGGTTAATAATGCCGCATTCTTTTTTATTCTGTGGGGGGGGGGGGGGGGGGGATTTTTCATCAACTTGAAAGAAAGTCACAATATTTTCTTTTTAATTTTTACTATTTGTAGAATAAGAAGAGCTGTGGTAGATCTACTCAACGTCTGTCTCAACGTTGGTTTTCAGTTGTAGTAACTAAAACAAATAGTCCAATTATTTCAGCAATCACTGATCAGTGAAACTTGAAATATGTCAATGACGCTGGTAGACACATATTCCATAACTCTGTATCAGCATGACCCTTTTCTTACTTTAAATTCTGGTTTAAACGTTCTTTTTTGACAAGTCCATATATTTTAACAACTGAAAGTCGTACATCAACAAAACTTCAGTAAAGCTTGGAATACCAAGGGCACTAGTAGACACATGTTCATATTAACTCTGTATTGCATTTAAGCACAGTTATGTTCCTTTTTCAACTTCAAAATTCTGGTTAAAGTTTTTAGTCCAGTCCTTGTATGTCAATAGGTTATTATTACTTATTAATACAACTTCAGTAAAGCATGGATGCTAGTAGACACATGTTCCATAACTCTGTATTGCATTTTAGCAAAATTATGGCCCTTTTTCTGGATAAATATTTTCTGTATTGTATTTTATAGGTGTAGCCCCTTTTCGACTTAGAATTTCTTTTCTTTTATTTGTTGGCAATCCATTTATTTCAATACCCACTAGCCATATATCTCTATCAAAGGAGCTTGACAAGTGTCACTCAGAGTCATCAAGGACATTTACAGACACACGTGTTTCATAGCTTTATATTTCATTTTAACCAGATGATGTTTTTTTTAACTTAGAGTTTCAGTTAAAGTTTTTTAAGCAGCTATATATATTTCAATGAAACTCACTGCATGCATCAAATGACAATGGCAAGCCTGTAAATATCATTAGCCCCATAAACCCCACACATTTCCCACTCCTACATTACCATCACCATAGATAAACAGACAAATTGTTGTTATATATTTTTGGTTTCTCTTCAGTTAGCATGTCTGCATCCTGTTCTCTCCACCCCACACCCAACCCCACCCAAAACCACCCACCCACCCACCACCAACACCACCACCCTCCCTCATATTCATTCTGGGATATTGAAGGTCTTGCTTCGATATTTGGTATATTTTTACTGACCAATAATGTTGTACCGATTAATCGATTTGATCGATCATCAATCAGTTATGTCTTTGATCTGATTATTCGATTAAAAATTTTCACGATCGACTTTGCTCGGTTGTTGAAAATTATGGCTTATTTCATTCTCTTGTACTAAAGTATACAAAAAATAAGATGAGTTATAACTGTACAACAAGTAATCACATATTTCTAGCGGTTATCACAACTTATTTTTTAAAATATATATATGTCGGTCAGTTTTATTCTGTTCCTTTATTTCCAGAACATACTTGAAATGTGATTCTTTTCTTCATTATAGTCTGAAAAAGGCTTACACTTGTCTTTTATAGCAGCCATGTTTAATAGATTAATGATCGATCATCGGTAGGTTAAACATTCAGAAAATCGATCATGAATTTTCAGCCGATTTCCAACACTACTGACCAACACCTCCGCGCACCCCCTATACCTCACCTCGGTCACCACCAACTATTAATCTCCACAATTAAGACTGGGCCTTGTGAATGAACTGGCACCATGGTTGGTGAGACAGAAGTGTCAGTGGCCTTGTTTAAAATTGACTTTGAATAGTGGAGCATGCTGTCCTTTCGACAATTCTTGTTTAATATGGATCTTTCCATATATGTTAGATGGGATTCCATGTGCTTGTTTTAATCTTTAGTTATGCTTGTCCTTGTGTGCTTTCTATGTCAGCCCCTTTTGCTCTTCTAAATTACGTATTGATTGGATGTTCTATTTGGTGGTGTAGGGGATTGTCTTGTACTGGGCAATGTCTACCATGTTCCATCCCATTCTTATTAACAGTGGCATATAGCGCATAGCTTTGTCTGTAACCTGGCATTACATGTGGCTGAAGCTGCTTCTTAAGTCCACTTACTTGTTGATGATATTCACAAAGTCCATTGCACAAGTACCAGGACCCTTGTATTGTAATACCACATTGGTTACTAAGATGTTCAAAGTACATCACATGTATAACTATCATGGCTACTCTTTAACACATTTTCTACTTCCATGACCACTGTATATCACAAGTATAATACTACCATGACCTCTGTATATCACATTGATTACTAACATGTCCGAAGTATCACATAATGTGTAACTATCATGGCTACTCTTTACCACATTTTCTACTTCCATGACCACTGTATATCACAAATATAATACTGCCATGACCTCTGTATATCACATTGATTACATACGTGTCCGAAGTATTACATAATGTATAACTGTCATGGTTACTCTTTACCACATCTTTTACTACCATGACCACAGTATATCACAAGTATAATACTAGCATGACCTCTGTATATCACATTGATTACTATAACTATGATAGATACGCTTTACCAAATTTTCTATTACTATGACAAAGTATTACCATGACTGTATATCACATTTAATACTACCATGACTACTAAGACTAAATACCACCTTTATTACTACCATGACCACTAAATACCCCATTTATTACTACCATGACCACGAAATACCCCATGTATTACTACCATGAGCTATGCATACTACAATTATTATTACCATGACCACTTATATCATATTTAATATTTATTAATAATGAATGTCAAATACCGGTGTTAAATAATTTTATTTCCCCATTTTTGTAATATCTCATATCGCTTGTAATGTCTCCATGGAGTCACTGAATGATAGTCATTTTTTTAGTGTCACCCCAGCATAATTTGTACCGTCTTATAATTGTGAAGCCAAAGCAATGCTGAACAGTGTATGTATGCATATGCAAATAAAAAACAGTGAACATTTACTAAAATGGCGACCACAGTTTGCAAAACCTTCTGAAGATGATTTGTAAAGTTTACGCAGGAGTTCACAGATGAAGATTCCGAAAGAATACAAAAGAACAATCCGCAGAAATTTGTTTTCTAGGTGCTCAGAAATTTGTTATCTAGGTGCTGAGAATAGTGATTTGGAACAGACAGAAATAATAATGTTTTCTCATGTTTAATTTCAAAGGAATAATTAGCAGGACCAAATTTCTTTTTCAAACATATTTTTCAGTATAATAAAATAAATAACCTTAGAAGGTTTACAAATATTCACTGTCACCCTCACAGGATTGCAATATTAACATACTACCATGACCAATGTATATCCCATTTAAGCCATTATTTTTTATTATTTGTTTTACGAACCATCAAGACAGAAAATTGGAGGAAGGGAAACAAATAAAAATAAAAATTTGGTAAAACATAGTTTAATTATTTAAACTTACAGGAAGGGAATGAAATGTTTTATTAAAATCTGGGATAAGGTAAAAACAATAAACTATCAAATTCCCTATGGAAAAATAAAATACCTTATTTCGTTTTGTGGTAGGAGGGTTCGTAAAACAAATTCATATTAAAAATAAAGGCCTTATTACAACCATGACTTATGTATACCACATTAAGTATAACCATGACTTTATATCAATATCACATTCATTACTACCATGACCAATGTATACCAAATTTACTACCATGACCACTTTATAACACGTTATATAACACATTTACTACCACCATTGCCAGTGTATACTACCATGACTAATGTATACCATATTTATTTCTACCATGATCTATGTACTTCACATTTATTACAACCATGAATACTATCACTCACATTCTTCTAAACTCATTTCAACTGGAGATTTCGATAAACTTCTGAGCAGAAGCTGTGGATGTAGCTAGATTGTGGTTAAACAAGTTCATGTTGAATTCAGTGGCTAATAGAGTATATCTACATTTGACTGAAAGCAGGGAGCCAGATTTTCCCTCTAATTGGACTCACAAGATTTTTTTCCCGAAAAATATGAGAGAAGGCTGGATTATTTTTTTTCAACAATTTTAGGGACTGTTTTTTTTTTTTCTCCCACAAATCAGAGCCAGGATATTTGTTTTCAACAATTCAAGGGCCAGAATATCCCTCCCCCCGCCCCCCCCCCCCCCCCCCCCCCTCCCTCCGCAGAAATCAAAATGGTCTATAACAAAATACCACTCTAAAGTTTTGTATACCTAACTGCTTAACCCATTTTATTATATCTAAGTTAGAAATAGGATCGTTTTTTAATTATTTATTTTACAAATGGGATACTTTTATATGGTCAAATTTGTGAATCTACTTCTAAATATAGATATAAAAATCGAACAGGAAAAGCAGCATTCAAGGACGACAGTCAACCACAAACACACACAGAAACAAAGAAAAGATGAATAAAATGCCAAATAAGACATCACAAACACAAAAGGTTTGAGAATAGGGCTACTGCCTTGGAACGGTACGAGGCAAAAAAGGCCGCTGGGGTTTAAACCAGGTTCTAGGGTACACCAAACCTCACAATTACACTACCACGTTCAACTCCACGGTCAACTCTTAGTCCTGCCTCTTTTCTTTATACTTGCAAACCTTTTCCTGTTAAACCACTAATAAGAGATCCAATTAAAGGAATTCCTAGTGATACAAGAAGTCCAAGAAATCCTCCGTCTTGTTGTTCCTTTATTAGTTTAATAGGACAATATATTTTAAACTTTGTTATATTTCTTCATTGCGATGGTGTTAATGTATTTGATTCAAGTAGTGCTTGTTTTTTACCACTAGGTATAGTTACCATTCCATTTCCAAATATTTTACCAATTCCAGTACTTGCCAAACCGTTTAGTGCTCCTGTTGCTAATGGTGCTAATACCTTTGGATCAAATCTAGCAACTGTTGGTAATGTAGTCAACAAGCCAGCTAGCGCTCCCAAAAGCCTCCATTTTGAGACTGGGGCCACATTTGTGATTTTGATATATTTATGTCAAAACCATGTCTGTTGTTTACAGCTTTAATACTATTCTTAGTCAGCAGCAAAGGAAAATGCCCAGTTAGTTGGCTATTCTTTAACCTGAATGTTAATTCACTTTTGTTTTTATATGCTTTTGCTAAACTTCTTTTTCGCCCTTCTGTAAATTTACTGAATAAGCTGTGTAATTCATATATTTTATAAGTTATATTAAACTCTAACTAATTCATTTCCAATAGTATCAGTAACAACATCTTCTTCATAGAGAATCAGAGCATAAACTTTATAAGGAGCTGCAGGAGGTATATTTAATTTATATCTCAAATTTAGCTGTTTTGGATCAATACTGACTTCATCACTTTTATAGCTTAAATCAAAATATATCACACCAAAAAGCGAGATAAAATTCCTCTCGTTTCCCTGTCCGATCTTTTTATATTTCTCTTTATCATTTTGTTTGTAAGAATAATTAATACCGTCTCTGAATATTTTTGTTGTATTATCATGACTGGATTCAGTTTCTGGATAATATGCACTGTTTCCAACTTCTAATCTAGCTGATTGTAAATAACAATTAGTATTGTCAGCATTCACATGAAAAGTATCTAAAAGATGAGGATTTTGTGTTCTAGAAGAACTCTTGTCAAATCTTTGCATATAAACAAAAACATGTTTTGGGTTTTTAACACCAGCCGTTATTCTAAATACGGATTCAGTTAGTTGAGAACTTTCGCTTTCTTGTATCATTTCACGGAGATAATTCCATCTTGCTGATGTCATATGATTTGCCATTACATAGCTTAAACCATCAGAATTAAATATCATTTTAGGTATCCACAAAACTAATTTATCAATAATTACTCTACCACCATCACTACTTGATTTGAAAATTAACATGAATTTGACTAGGAGGATGCATGTGTTTGTTTCTAAATTTCCGAAAAATGAATATTTGTTGAATGGAATTATAGAGTTAACGTTTATATTAGTTATGATTAAAACATGACGGGCTGTAAATCCTAAACTATAACCAGCTTGGTCATATCGAGATTCTGCTGCAGCTGTAGTGTCTAAATAAAAGTATTCATTTGTTTCGGTTGTTTTTGCAGAATCGTCAGACATATCCAATAAACTTTTAACGTTAACACATCTGTGAAGATTATTACCACCGTAAACTATTTTTCCGTTTTGCTTTACTTGAATTTTATCAATCAATAAGCTGCATCATTAATTAAAGCAATTCTATCAGCGTCTGCGAAAGCAGCTCCCTCAGCAAGTTTGTTTGCTTGAAAACTGATTTCAAAATATGCGTTATACCAATTTAACTGAGAACTTCTATCATTTATTGTGAATTGATAGCCACTTTTCATTTGTCCAGTACTATTTCCAGGTTTTGTTGTAGGAGTATTTAATTGAGTAGGTACATGTTCATATCTAGTATTATATTTTTCACTTCAAAACATCTATATATACTATTAATTAGATTATTTTATATTAAATAATAGTTTAATTCTTGTATGAATACTTTTATTTCCCCTTCCAGATAGTAATCTATTGATTTTTGTATTTACATCTTCTTCAATTTCAGCCACAACTTCCGCCACATCTTCTTTTTTGTTATCAGCCTTTGTAACTCCTTTCAAAATTATTTCTCCTTTTGGTTTAGGTTTTACAACTGAAACTAATTTATCAGCAGCCATTTTTCCTACTTCAACTATAAGTTTTTTAGAACCACCCTCTATGATTTGTTTTCCAGCAGTTTCTAATGCAGTTTCTAATGCTTTCTTGCCTGCTGTTTTTACAGACTCACTAAATATCTTTGAGCCAACTTTTGAAAATATATCAAATATGCCAGGCCCAGTCCATCTATCTACCTGAGTATATGTTCTTGTACTAGTGTCATAAACTTCTTTTAAACGTGTCATATATAACTTATATTACATTAATTCTTTTAAAACAAATCGAAGTGATGTATGAACTCCATTAAGATGAATAATTTAGCAGAGAAATCGGTTATTTAAATAGTAATACTGTTAATGATTGTTTTCTTTACTTCACAATACCCAACTCTTATCGGTTCATCTTTAAAAGGATATGCCCTTGAAAGATCAGTTGTACCTGTTTCATAAATAACATCCCCATATGATAAATCAACAATAGAATCACAGCGGATATACAAAGTATCAACATTATTTGTTATGTTTGGTGTTAACATTCCAAGCTTAGTTTCTCTAAAGACTGCATCTTTTTCAAAGCCAGTTAAGGTGTGAAAGATTGACTCCCTTAAGTCAAGTATAAACTTATTATGAATGGTAACTATACATTTGAAACTTGATAAATCAAACTCAATTCTTATTGGAATAGGTGAGACAGCAGCTAAATCACAGTTTACAACCAATGTTTCTTTTATATAGTTATCGATATCAGTATAACTATAATTTCCATTTTTTAAAATAATATCTCTCCAATCTTTTCCATTACAATACCTTATTGTTTTGTTATTAAAATCCTTACTAATATTATACCATGAGTAAGTCGCAAATTAAGCCAATGCCATACTGTTTGTTCTTGTCCAATATTAATGGCCTGTCAAACACAGTTGTAAAATTACTTGGTGTATTAGAGCTATTAATTATTGCAGCTTTTTCTGATTATAATACATTTGTTTGTTCCATATAATATGAATAGATACAATTAACTACCTTTGTAATACAGTTTATAACTAGATGTGTCAAAACTGTAAACTTGAATAATGCCATTTTTCATGTTTGATCTGAAATAAATAGTACTAGATGGCTTGGCATATACTTCAAATGGTTTTTTTAATATTCGTTTGTTATTTTCTATTATCGGGTAAAAATGCTTAGTAACATCTCTCAATGCTGAAAAAATAATGAAACTTTTTATATCTGCTTCTTTATAAGTAAAATCTATTTCAAATATATAACGGCCTTTATTAAGAATTTCAAATGTTGTTAAACCATTCTCATATTGTATTTTATAATATTCTTCACTTTTTATAAATGGGTTGGTTACAAAATTAAACACATCAAGAACATATTTTGACGGGTTGTTTCAAGTTGTTTTTGAGTTGGATACGATGCAAAATTCGATCTTATCATAAATGGGAGTTCATAAAGGCCTCTTGTATAATGCTTATTCCATCTATTGTATATTCAAAAAGCATTACCCGGCCTATATTTTCTACTTTTATTCTTAAATCATTAATTATCTCAAGTAGTGCTGTGTGGCGACAGTCAGACTTTTGATTATACTCTTTAAAAAAGCTATTTCATTACCAAAAGCTCTGCTTCTTTCATCTTGCACAGCTCTCATTTGTCTTGAAACATCATTAATGACAGTTTCTAGCTCATTGTTGTCCACCGTTTTGTTCAAAGTAGCCTCCAGCGTCTTGCTGTCAACCATTCCCTTTTTGACGTCTTTAAAGTCTTTGTTGATATCGTCAACGTTAGCGCTGATCTGCTCATTTATTTTTTTAATTTGAGTTATTTCGGTATCAAAAGCAGTTCTCATTTGTCTTGAACATCAGCATTAGCGCTTCCAATTCATTATTGTCAATGGCAACCATGTGTTGATTAATTGTTTCGATCCGTGTATTAATACGTTCAGCACCGCTTTTTATTTGCTCCATTAATCTTTTATTGTTTTCATCATTTTCCAATCCATCCTCTTTCTTTTCTAACCCTTTAAAGCATCACCCACAAGTATTATTTCATCGTTTAAACCGTTTTGAATATCAATCATTTTCTCACGGTTTGTATGTTCATGTAATTGCTTTTGTATTTGACTTATTTGACTTATTTTGTCATCAACACCTGTTGTTAAATAATCTTTCTTATTCTTTTCAAAGTAAAATTATTTTGTTGCTACATCATCTGCATCTATTGGATTACCGACATTTGTAATTCTATTTTTATCCATGTTAAGATCACTTTTTAAAAATATTTTCCTGATTTTTACCCTGGTGAAGATAATTAACCAGGTGTTTCTGATTTACATACTCAGATAGTACAATACAAACATTTGTAATATTAACACTGTTAGTACTAACTACCTCACCAAGATCATTAATAAGTCCCATTGTATATAATATAGGATTATATTAAATTTCACCTGTAAAGTTACGCTTTGCTAACGTCCTCGGATGGATAAGCTGCCTATGAAGTTACGCTTCGCGAACTTCCTAGGCTTGTTATAAACAGGGATCAAAGATCTCTGTTCTTCAATCTCTGTTATAAATCGCCGATGTCGTTACGCTTCGCTAACTTCCTCGGGTGTTCCAAATACAGAAAGTCATATTGTTTGTCTGTAGCTTTTTATATTGATCTTGTTCTCTAGAAAGAATGTTAATTTAATGTTTACTTGGAGTTGCGAAGATGATATAATGAGAACAGTTAATCAAATGTCTTTAGGCGTTTTGTAGTAAGATTGTGTTAAATAAATTATACAGCAGTTTTTATGCCTGCCTTGGATAAAATAATTAATATTATCATGTTGATTACGTTCACAAACATAAACATAAAAAATAACTATATTTTGAGTTTCGGAGTCTAAGTCATTCCCAGGGATAACTTCATTATTTGAATATTTTAATACGTCTTCAACTGGAATTTTATTCTTCCGAGAGCCATTGCTAGTGAAGCATTGAAAGAACAAGCGTATCAGGGGCTACCCCAGTTATTTGATGAGGAGCCCGGTAAAGCTGATACAGCTGATTCAGAGCCTGCGCCAATAGCAATTACTGGGAATCTAGATGTTGGAACTGATAAAGATGTGGCGGAGGGATATAACCTTCCATTGCCATCGGAACTAATTACGTGTCTATATGATTTAGACGAAACGATTGAAAAGGCTTCTACGCAAATCATTAAAATTTGCTATGAAAACTGGTCTAACCAAACGGATAAACAATGAAAAATATACAACACCAAGAAAAAACCTCGAACAAGGAAGAGGGGCTTTAAAGAGAGTCAGACGGATTAATACATTATAGAGATAGACTTCGAGGTATAAGCATAACGATATTTTTTCGGGGTTTGATTACAACAAAATATAAATTCTTATAAAGTTAGTAAACATGGTCATTACGGAATGTTACAAATTGATTTGCCTAAACTTACTGGTCATCACAAACTAATTGCTAGACAAGGAGAAACAATTGTATTAAATCAAAAAGTAGACAGTGATTTTATTGATTTTGCACCAAAGCGTTACAATAATAAGAAAACTTATTCAAAGCTGTCTCAAATTGCTTTCAAGAAACTGACAGAATTATCTGGTTTGCCAATTCATAAAAGTTCTTCAAAGTTTAAGAGGATTTTAGGAGGTTGTGTTGAATATTACAACAGTCCTGATGATTTGGTTAATGATCTGGAGTTAGTATGTGGAAGTATTGAATCAGGAAATAATAGTCCACAGTTATTAAATAAAGGTATTAGCATAATTGATGAATTTCATATGTTCAAACAACTATAGGACTAGAAAATGATGATGAGGTAATCAGAATTGCCTTTAATAAAATGTTAGAGATTCAAAAAAAAGATAACGTTACAGAACCTCTGGAAATGTACATACAGAAATTCAAATTGAACGGACATGATATCCAATCATAACTCTTTTTCAGCTTTCCAAATCCTATCATACTTTTCTCTAGTAGCATTTGTTTTAATCTGTTTTACTTTTTTTTTTTTTTTAATATCATAAATATTTTCAGATTTGATTGATCTTTTCTATTTTATCTAAAAAATGTACTATTTTGTAAAACAAATCTTCAAATCTTTGTCTCTCCACGGGACCTAAATTATACTTCATCAAATGTTTTTCCAAATGATATTTTCTATAATAAATGTTTTTCTTACGATTGTAATAATAATCTGTAATGCAGTCATATCCATTGTATGTCCCACAGTTAAAACAGATACGTTCTGTATCAATAACTTCCTATGTTTCATTAAAATTTATGCATGCATAAGTACACTTGTAACAAATATAGATATGAAAATCGAACAGGAAAAGCAACATTCAAGGACGGTGGTCAACCACAAACACACGCAGAAACAAAGAACAATTTTAAAGATGAATAAAAGGCCAAAATAAGTCATCACAAACACAGAAGGGTTGACAATAGAGCTACCTCCTTGGAACTGTCAGTGGCAATAAAAGGCCGCTGGGGGTTTAAACCAGGTTCTAGGGTGCACCAAACCTCACACTTACCCTACTGTCAAACCAATAAAACGGGACAGTGTAAGTAAAGAAATCCCCGCCGTGAACTATTCTCTAACCAACAAGGCAGCATTAATAAGATGACTGGAGTTCAACTTGATTTAATAACTGATATTGATCAATAGTTGTTTATAGAAAAAGGACTAAGAGGTGGAATAAGTTATTTTGCAAATAGATATTCAAAGGCTAACAATAAATATATGAAATTGTATGACAATTAGAAAGAAAGTACATAATATACCTCGATGCAAATAACTTGTATGGATGGGCTATGTCCCAACCATTGCCTACTGCCAATTTTAAGTGGGTCAGTAAGATTGAAAATGGAAAATCAAACTATATTGTAGAGTTTAATTTTGAGAATCCTGAAAAACTACATGACTCTCATAATGAATATCCTCTTGCTCCTGAGAGACTAAATATAAAAGATGAATGGTTATCAGATTATTGTAAGACTTTAAAAGAAAAGTTTAATTTAGGATCTAGTACAGTTAACAAATTTGTCACAACACTAAAGGATAAAAATGTTGTGCATTACAGAATCTTAAAACTGTATGAAAATTTGGTGAATCAGAGTGGCTAAAAGTATACATAGACTTTAAAGGGAATATAGCGACACAGTCAGACAATCTTTATTACTGAGAGCTCTGAAAAACTCGGAAAAGAGTGAAAGAATTATTAAAATCGGATGATAAACAAAAAAAGATATGATCTTTTGAAAGTTTTGTTGAAATTGATATGGAAGCCGCCATTTAGAGAGCTATAACATCACAGTTCTAAATGGACATATATGGAATATTGATATAACGAATTAAAGTAAATGAAGAAAATATATAACTAATGGCAATAATACTTTCTATGCCAAGTTAAGGAGTTTTCATTCATTTGCATTGATTTGTTTTGCCTTAAATGATATTTATCAATATTCCATATATGGTCATATGGAACTATGACGTCAACGTTTTTAAAATGGCGGCTCCCATATCCATTTTAGCACAACCTTCAAATGGTCATATCTTTTTTGTTTTTCATCCGATTTTGATAATTTTTTCACCTTTTTGCAAGTTTTGCAGAATTCTCAATAAAAGAATTGTTTGGCTGTGTCGCTACATTCCTTTAACACTACTAAAAGAGCAGTCGGTAAGCATGCTTTTGAAAAGAATTTCTATTAACTAATGGACAATTCAATTTTTGGTAAGACTATGGAAAATTTGAGAAAGAGAGTTAATGTCAAATTGACTCATGATGAGAAGGTCCTTTTAAAATATGCAGTAAGACCTTCATTTATTTCTGTAAAATGTTTAATGAAAATTTATTTGCCGTAAACAGAATGAAAGAAAAACTAATTTTAAATCGCCCTTGTTATGTTGGTATGTGTATTTTAGACTTGTCAAGATATTTGATGTATGATTTCCATTACAACTGCATTACAAATAATTATGGTAAGAAAGCTAAATTGTTGTTTAATGATACTGATTCTTTGTGCTATGAAAGTAAAACAAAAGATGTGTATGTAGATTTTTATAAGGATAAAAAACTTTTTGATAACAGTGATTATGATCCGAAGAACCAATTTCATTTCAACGACAATAAAAATGTTATTGGTAAAATGAAAGATGAAACTTATGGAATACCCATTATTGAATTTGTTGGGCTTCGGAGTAAACTACATTCATACATATTAGATAATGAGACTGGTGCAAAGACATGTAAGGGTATTGAAAAGTGTGTTGTTAAAAAAAAAGATAACGCATGATAACTATAAGAATATTTCACTTACAGCAACAGAAATTTACCATGAAATGAACGTTATTAGATCAAAAAGCACAACCTAAACAGCTGTGTAATAAACAAAAGAGTTTGTCAGCTTTCGACGATTAGAGGTACATACTAGATAATGGACAAGATACATTAGCGTATGAGTAAATTTCGTGATAGAATATGACATGTACAGCGATGATGAAGACTACTGTACCGTTCCGTCTGAATTTGTTTGATGATTTAAATGTTTTTAGTTATTAGTTATTTATAAAAGGAGACGATGGATTAAATAATCTAACCTATAGTATAGACAAAATATTATTTTTATTGAATTGATAAACCAGATAAGCGAGTAGTAAACTAGGATTTTTCCAAGCGGAGCAATGAAGCGGTTTATACAGTTGCAGGAGCGTCTGGTAGCAAAAGTATGCCATCGCCATTTGGCGTTTGTATCTTGCATTAAGGACGCTGGAGGCAACTCGATAATTGCTTGTTTACCCGTCGCGAGGGGAAAACTGCGCTTGTACCCCTAGTTTCTATACTATTCTTGTTCGGTATGTAAAATATTAAAACAATCCACCTTAAAATGAATGAGGAGTTAATAAACATAACTTGGTCAACAGCCGGACGGACGGACGGACGGACAAGCTCAAACCAGTCTGACCCTCTTCAACTTGGCGGGGTTTATAAAACTGACAAGTCGGGAGAGACTTCCACATGGCAGGGCATGAAGGGCATAATCATGACACGTCTCTATAAGGGACATAAGTACGGCAGGGTTTGAACTGAACTGATTTGGATTTGACAGCTAAGGTCATACGGCAACTTTGCAGCTTCAACTGGTGGAGAAAAACCCGGGTGCCATCCCCCCCCCCCCCACCCCCACCCCCACCCCGCAATTTCCGTGCACGAGTGGGAACTAGGGTAGAACCACCGACGTTCCGCAAGCCAGCTGGATAGCTTCCATACATAAAGATTCCTAGGCCTACGAGGGATCGAATCCACAGCGGTGAGAGAGCACGTGATTTCAAGTCAGAAAACCTAACCATTCGGCCACGGGGCAGGATTTGAATGGACATGATGAAGGTGGGTACTTATAAACGGAAAATCGGGAAGCATATAAACATGGAATGACTTAAGTAAGGGACTAATATTTTATTTTTTTTTCATCCAGTGTTGCCTGTCTTTATTCGTGTTAAACCCATGTTTTGTTAAACAGTTCCGTACCTGCATGCAAACTGCAACAACTATCACATATATCAATGTATGAATAAGACAGATAACGAAAAGCTGTCAAAATGTACGTTACTTTTAATCAAACTTGTGAAAAATAAAAACCAACATGCAAATGAGATGACAAATGAGTGACATTAATGCACATATACATGTTATTAATGCACATGTTGACTGACTAAACTACAGTTAATAATTAACATACCTTTTTACGACCCTATTTCACATTTGGACAAGTGCGTTTGCATTATACTATACTCAGTTGCGAAAGAAAGTGTACACTGAGTTTGTTTAGATTTAATTGTATAAAGTTCTTTTAGTATTAAATTGACAAATTCCGAAATGAATATGCCATGTTTGGTACCAATGTATTATCATTCCATTGCCAATATCATGTTGTCATTTGTTTTTTCAATAGGTTGAATCATTAAGGGGCTGTCGCTTGAAAAAGAGGAAAGGGTGTAAAGTAAAATGTTCAATGTGTACACTTTCTTTTGCAAGTGAGTATAGTTTTATGCGACTCGTCAAAACTCGTATGCCATCTTGTGCCATCTTGTACCATCTTGTACCTATTACCATCATTAATAACCGCATGTATAAATACGTTTTAGGTTTACCATCACCAATTGCATATAAACCTCCGCGGTATAGAATGTAGTTCCTATAATAAAAAGTAATCTCTCTGTTGGAAATGTGTATTATAAGAAAGGCAAAATACTCAAAACAGCCATCTTCTATTTGTTTATCTTTTTGTATGTCTAAGAAGTGTAATGATAGGTTTTACTTGATTACTGGTGAACATTTTTCAAAATTTTGAATCTATGCATTCACTTTGCGGGCAACTGTCAATGAAAACATCTGTACTCTTGAACTGTTTAGTAAACAATCAAGAATCGTGTGACCCCACATTTCCTGGTGATTTTCCCAGTGGACAACTATTAATCTTTATGAAAAGTACATTTACTTGAGTTGAAGTTTGCAGCAAATCATTAAAATGTGACATTTTAACATTAGTGTCAATGTGGGAAATAATTGATGGTTTCATACTTTTTTCTTTTTTTTTTATGAGTGAAAGTTCGGGATTTCCCAGTGAAAGAAAATTCATTAATCGCTAAATATTAACTAGAAGGGTGTTCAAGAGAACACTTGTGTAGCACAGCCATGTTATGTCGCAGATTAAAGTTTTATACAAAAGGGGCATAACTCTGGTATTGGACATGTGTAACGACATGCCTAGAAGTGAGATGAAGATGTGTGTGAAGTTTCACGAACACAAGTCAAATACTTTTTAAGTTATGGCCAAAGTTAGGTTGCAGCTTGAAGTTTGACGGACGGACGACGGACAGAGTGATCCCTAAGTGTCTGCCGAGCTACACAGGCGACACAATAACTAACTTCGAATACACAAATAACTAATTGTGTCGTTGATCAATGATGTCAATAAAGTGTTGCTGACATCGATGTCATCCACTTATCAACGTTCAACAAAGCGAAACATTAATAAATAGATTATATAACTTCTGGGTCTCGATTTAAGGGAAATCCTTCGCTCGATAGTAGTCGTTTTTTTGTCTGCCACCATAATGTTTATTGCGACGTTATCACTATACAGCTGTCAGAATTATAGCGTTAACTTTGTCTGTATCCAGAGATAACTCCGGAAAGTAATCGATATGATTATTTTCTTAATTTCGTAAATCTCTTTAAAATCCGGACATTAATCGATATTTTATACGAATATCATTATCTAATTAACTACAAAGTCTCTATTGTAAACTTCGGACACTAGTCGATATATTACACGGATATCGATGTGTCTGTCTCTACTGTAAACTCCGGACATAAATACATATGTATATTTTACACGGATATAATTATGTTGTTAATATGGATATGTCTCTATTGTAAATTCCGGACAATAATCGGTATATTAAACATAATGTATATCCTTCAGTGGTTACTTTTATCTCTTTCTAATGTTAACTCCGGACAGTAATCGGAATTTATATCATTATGTTGTTAATTGTGTATGTCTCTGTAGTAAACTTCGGACAGTAATCGATGTTTGACACGGATATCATTATGTTGTTTATTCTGAATGTCTCTATTATAAACTCCGGACAGTAATCGATATATAGCACGGATGCCATTATGTTGCTGTGTCTGTCTCTATAGTGAACTCCGGACAGTAACACATAGTTTACAGTGATGTCATTATGTTGTTAATTTCGCTGTCTTTATAATAAACTCCTGACAGTGATAGCCAGTTAACACGGACATCGTTTTGTTGATAAGTTTATCTATCTCTACAGTAAACTCCTGACATTAATTGATGTCATCTAGCAATGTCATATATTACTAACTGTAATATGTATGTATACGTTAATAAGTAAACTAATATAATATTTACAGGGACGTATCTATGATACTGAGACTAGGGGCGCGTAAATTAACCTCAGTAAGTGTATATATGGTGTTAGGGTGAGGATCTCAACAGTTTCACAGTTATGCCTCAGGGGTTATGTCTCCAGAGGTGGAGATATCACCTAGGGCTGAAGTTGGTTGGATGGTTGGATTCGTTTGTTCATGCCCAGTAAGTTTATATATGGTCATAGTGTGCGGATTTCAGCGGTTTCCAAGTTATGATCCAGGGGATATGTCCCCAGGGGTGGGGACGGACCCCAGGGCCGATGCCGTTTGGATGATTGTATGCGTCTGTTCATGCTCCGTAAGAGCATACATGGTTATAGGGTGGGGATCTCAACGGTTTCCAAGTTATGACCCAGGGGCTAATTCCCAAAGTCAAGGGCTGTAACTCATGCAGTACTGGTCCGATTTGGCTGTTTTTCGAAATTGTGCGAGCTTTCATTGACATCAACCATCTGGCCAAATTTAGTAAAGATCAGATAAAAATGAAGGCCCAGTCGTCTTAATGAGGCAAAATATAACACATTTAAGACAATCTAGGACCAGAACTCCATCGGTATTGGTCCGATATGGCTGTTTTTCGAACTAGATTGAGCTGCCATTGGTATCAACAATCTGGCCAATTTTTGAAGGCCCTTTCCTGCTGTTAACAAGGTAAAAGTTAACGGACGGAAAAAGTTAACGGACGGATGACGGACAACTCGCCACCCCTTAAAGGGAATGTAGCGACACAGCCAAACCTTCTTTATTATTGAGAGTTCTGAAATACTTGAATAAGGGTGAAAGAATTATCAAAATCGTATGATAAACAAAGCAGATATCATTTGAAGTTTCTGTTGAAACGGATATGGAAGCGGCCATTTTGAGAGCTATGACATCACGGTTCTAAATGACCATATATATGGAATATTTATAAATATGAAAATTTACTGATTTATAGGGGAAAAATGACAGCAACTGTATAAAATCATGTAATACTTAATGGCAATAATGCTTTATATGACCAGTAAAAAAATCATTCATTTGCAGTGATTTTATTCGTTTTAAATGATATTTATCGATATTCCATATATGGTAATATGGAACTATGATGTCATAGTTCTAAAAATGGCGGCTCCCATATTCGTTTTAGAACAATCTTTAAATGGTCATATTTTTTTTGTTTATCATCCGATTTTGATAATTCTTTCACCTTTTTTCCAAGTTTTTTAGAACTCTCAATAACAGAGCGAGCTTGTGTGGCTGTGTCGCTACATTCCATTTAAGCATAGAATATACGGCCAGTACAGCTAATAACAAAATGTAAATAAAACGCACACACACACACCTTTCTTAATCCATTTAAAACGCTGTTTTCATGGCTTTATTGTATACCACTTATACTTAAGCTGTTACAGACGTTCACGATATCATATATGCATATAAGGCTTTTGATATTAGAACTACGAATTAGGTTATACTCGTATAACGTATCATTATACACTCAGTACATTTGAAAACGCAACACTTGGTATTTTTTTGAATCCTCGTGCAAAATGTGTTAGAGCAAATCAACTTTAGGAAAATGCTTATGGTCATTATGTCTAGGCAACTTTCGATGACCAGCAAGATTGCACCTATAATAGCGGAGTTTGGCCCTTGTATTTTTCACAATAGACTTTCATTTTCGACCAATAACTATAATATTTACAATTCGATCTTGATGAAACTTTAGGATATTGTTCATGTTCGTAATATCTAGACCAAGTTTGATAACCAGTCAGATCACATATATTATGCCGGAGTTATGGCCCTTGGATTTTTCAAAATGGACTTTCGTTTCCGACCAATAACTTTACTATTTTTAATCTGATCTTGATGAAACGTTAGGACAATGTTTATGTGTATAATATCTCAGACAAGTTTGATAACCGACCAAATCACAGTTATTATGCCGGAGTTATGGCCCTTTTATTTTTAAAAAAACTTTAGTATCCACGCTTGATGAAACATGGGGCCAATGTTTATGTCAATAATATCTCGGCCAAGTTCGATAACCAGACAGACCGCACCCATAATGCCAGAGCCATGGTACTTGGATTTTTTAAATTTCCAGATTTTTGCGGCAACAACATTAATATTTAGAATTAGATCTTGATGAAACTTTAGGACAATGTTTATGACATAATATCTAGGCCAAATTCAATAACCAACCAGATCGCACCTATAATGCCGGCGTTAATAATGGCCTTTGGCTTCTTGGAATTGTATTTTTTTGCGGTTTCCGTTTTAGTTACGAATAATAAAGTCCTCAACACGACTACAAGCTCTAGAGAAACGAATAAGTTGAGAAACGTAGACCCCATAAGAAGTAGCGCGGGGAACATTCGCATCTAAATGGGGATAATTAACAATGTCAAAATTAAAACCATCTCTCTTGTCATAGATATTACTAATTATTTCACCATTTACAATAGAGAGATGTAAATCAAGAAAAGAAGCGACAGTATCAGAAATGTTAGGTTTGTTGAGTTGAAGTGCCTTAGGATAAATATTATTAACCATAGTAGAAAAGAAAGGATTGTCAATGTTCAATATGTCATCCAAATACGGAGAGGTGTCATTAAAGGCTTCAATTAAATCTGCCTGAGTATCGGATGAAAGACTCAACATGAAATCTCTTTCATAGCAATATAAAAACAAATCCGCGACAAGGGGTGCACAGTTCGTACCCATAGGGATACCAACAATTTGTCTTTAAGCGGTAGTTCAATACCTGACGAAAATATTATCTAATGGGGAAATGAGTGTTTCACAAACTTCTTGGCAAGTCCACATAGCATAATTGTCTAAACTGCAGTTAGTATAAAACGTTTTGATATTATTACAGGCCAAAAATGCAGTTTTTTCTCTAGTGAAAGTTTTTGAATAAGAAGCAATCAGCTTGTCTTTGATAAGATGATGTGGTAAGGTTGTACAAAGTGTAGAGAAGTACTTACAGATGAATTGAATTGAATTGCATGTTGTTTAACGGCTCATAAACACAGTATAGGTTATTTAGAGCCGCCCAGAGAGAGGGGAAGGATACAAAGGAATCCGGGAACCTTGCACTACCTTGCACTACTCTTCTGTATCGAATAGATTCCTATGGTTCTTTAACGTGCTCGGAGGATAGATCGATACACGGGACTGCCCGGTTTACGTCCCCATCCGACGGACGAGGCTAAGGGAAAGTGTCTTGCCCAAGAACACACCGACGAACCTCAGAGGCACCACGGAGGATTCAGGGATAGAAGAAACTTGACGTTTATTACGAATTTTTATCAAGAACGTCTCCTGAATTTTTAATTATAAAATGTAAATAGCTAAATTTGAGTTCACATTGCAAAATGGAGATCCCAATTCTATCGAACATTTCAGTCATGGACAAAACGCCTGTTGGAACGCCTGGAACGAATTATTCACCATATTTGACCATTTTAATACTCCGCTACAGGAATTTAATATGTTGCTGAAACATTGAAAAAAAATCAAAACGCCGCCATTTTTTATTATTAAAAGGTCGATTCAAACCGCGGTACCCATTTAAATGATATCATCCACATTCCAACGACACTAGCAATGTGTTTGATTTATCAGATCCAAAACGTCCTTTCGATCACAAAAGCTTAAATATGGACGCAACTATTTGCAGACGACAACTTAGCATGGTCAACAGCGCTCTCACAGCCAGCGCGTAACTTCCTAAATAAGTGTGTCCTATTGTTCAGTCTACGATGCCTTCTTCTGTCTGTCTTTCTCTGTTTCCACGGCGTTTATGTGTACCATTCCGTCGATCAAAACTGCCATATAGCAGCCGATGAAAGGTCCCGTCCAGTACACGAAGATGTGTTCCCATCGAGTGGTACCCTGGCAGCCATACGTATGCCCAGATGCAATCGCAGGATTAAAGTACATTCCAGTGAGGCTCATACCTGAAAATAGTAGTGCTTGTATCAGATATGAAACCACCAATTATTTCCCCCCATTGAAACCAGTGTTAAAATGTCACATATTAATGATTTGCTGCAAATTCAACTCCAGTATGGATAATGCATCAGTGTAATGTTCACAGAGAAAACTAATTTTCCACTTGAAAAAGTGGGGTCACAAGACATGTAAGAAAGTTCTTGTTTGTTTACTAAACAGGTCAAGGGTACCGCTGTTCATTGATAGTTGCTGACAATGTGTATGTATAGATCCGAATCTCGAAAATCTTCATCAGTGATCCGGTAAAACCTATTAATACGCTTCTTATACATACAACAACAAATCGAATAGAAATGGACAGTTTCCCCTACTTATAATGCCCAATTGCATTAAAAAAAGAAGGATTACTGTTTATTATAAAAAAAACTACACCTCGGAAGTTTACATTAGTGGTGGTAAACATATCAGTGAGGCTCATACCTGAGGTCCTCATATTGTGTGTTAGTCTTTTCAGTTGTGTGCTGTAGTTATTTTTTACATTTAACTTTCCTTTAACATGTTCCTTCAAGACGATTTTTACTTGACAGTGGTGTGGCTGAGCCCTTCTTAGTGTTATTTTGTAAATGGGGTTTCCTTATATTGATTGAGTTTGTGACGTCGAAGTTATCGCTGTTATACCTTTGCTCAAGTACTACTAAGTATGCGTGTGCTCAAGTATTACTAAATATGCGTGTGCTCAAGTATTACTAAATATGCGTGTGCTCAAGTATTACTAAGTGTGCGTGTGCTCAAGTATTACTAAATATGCGTGTGCTCAAGTATTACTAAGTATGCGTGTGCTCAAGTACTACTAAGTGTGCGTGTGCTCAAGTACTACTAAGTATGCGTGTGCTCAAGTATTACAAAGTATGCGTGTGCTCAAGTATTACTAAGTATGCGTGTGCTCAAGTATTACTAAATATGCGTGTGCTCAAGTATTACTAAGTATGCGTGTGCTCAAGTATTACTAAATATGCGTGTGCTCAAGTATTACTAAGTATGCGTGTGCTCAAGTACTACTAAGTTTGCGTGTGCTCAAGTACTACTAAGTATGCGTGTGCTCAAGTATTACTAAGTATGCGTGTGCTCAAGTACTACTAAGTGTGCGTGTGCTCAAGTACTACTAAGTGTGCGTGTGCTCAAGTATTACTAAGTGTGCGTGTGCTCAAGTATTACTAAGTGTGCGTGTGCTCAAGTATTACTAAGTATGCGTGTGCTCAAGTATTACTAAGTATGCGTGTGCTCAAGTACTACTAAGTATGCGTGTCTTACTTACCAACCACAATCATAAAGGACACCGAAGTCAATTTGAGAAGTTCATCTAGGATTGAGTGTCTCAGCAGCATCTGTCTGCCCAACCATGTGTCTATGAGGGTGGCGCAAAGCTCTATCGCAAAACCATACAGGAAGGCAACGTTTAGTTCGGAATCGCACTTTGTCTCGAAATACCTGCATAAGGAATGCACGGTTAGAAATATAAACACAATTGAACAATTAATACTATGAAAATATGTAAAAGAAAATAAGTAAAAAGAAGTGTAGCAAAACCTACGCAAATATTGTTTCGCACTGGATCAACTTTTTCTTGTATTAAATGATGGTATCTTAAAGTTACTGACCTGTCTCTGTGGTCGGGTACCATATCTAGAGACCAGACCTGTCTCGCAAACTGGTACGAAGCCAGTCCACCAAGCGCCTGTATTACTATCTGCAGGAACCCGGATACTGGGGAGATTTTTCGTTCCAGAACTTGCGTGAAAGCCTGGCAAGGATTTTCTAAGCCGCCATAAAAAGTTCTGTTTGCAATGAAACATTCGATTATGACAGCTATGAAAAACCAGAAACTACCGTAGTTCTTGTATATAAAATTGTTTTCGAAAAAATATGCACACATTTCAAGCGTCGCTGAGAAGTTTGCTACGTGCGTTTTGATTGGTTCTGGTGTGATTCTATTGTTTAATGCTCTAAGCGACCATCCGGATCCCATGGTGATGATGAAATACATGAGCGACGCGCTTAATGGGGAAACAAACTCCTCTGTGGACAGTTGTCCGAGGACAATCTTGCTGATGTCGTTGTAAACCATGGTGATCTCTAAAACATAAAGAACATAAATTATGATAAATTACGATTATTATGCAACGCAAAATTTTTCAGGGGAACATATAGTTGCCGTTTTGTCCATTCGTCCGGCCGTCCGTCCGTCCAAATATCTTGTCCGGATATGTTTTCTTTTACATACATTATTGGAAATCAACAAGGGCTATCAGTTCGAATGGCTATTAGTTAAACATTTGTATTTTTGAAAAATGGAGAAAACTCCAACATGTATTACGTTTTACTCAATTATATGTAAACATGTTTAAAGTTAAAACAATAAATTGGTGTGCTAATAATCACTAATAATACTTCAAGATTGCCATGTGTCCCTTTAATGGTATACATATCCCGTTTCTGTTATAATAGAAAATGACAATAGATGAATATCTTGTGTTTCAGACGAAAATGTACAGGTGCAGTCAATGCGTAAACAGCGTTATCCCTTCAATTATTTAGTGATTCACCGACAGATGTCCTTGACCGGCATAGTAATAAATAAATGTTTCGTATACTTGCAGTGTTGATGGTTTTCTGAATAAACCACGATACAGTGCAGCCTATATATATATATATATATATGTTATAGCAGCGAACATTTATATCATCTTCTGTTAGTAGGTTTTCTCTAATTGTCCCTAATTTTTGTCCACATTGTGTACATCTGATCAAATATTTGCATGCCAGACCGAGGTCTTCAGCCTTGATATAGATTACGCCTATGGGAAAACTAATAGTGGCGTGAGACCTATTTATAATACATAATTATCTAATATTTATTTGATTACTGCCTAAGTTATAATTATTGAGACAAACCAGAAACGCTATCGTCATATAATGGTGTTGTTTTGGGGAAATACCAAGTCACATACATTATGAAAAAACCCAAAAACAATTCGAATGAATTAACTACGTGTTTGATTCATGAGTGATGGTCCCGGGTTTGAGCCCCGGTTCGGCTTCTCATATGTTTTACCATGTGACACACAGAGTAGTACATTACATTTTGGAAAGTCTATCTACTTAACAGAATGCCGGTATTATGTGGGAGGTTTTTACCCAATAAAATTTACTTTGAAAATGTTCAGCCAAAAGTCTTAAGGACCAAAACGACCCCCTAATGCCACTACTTGCCTTGGACGTTACCTACTTTTCCCGACGTTTTTGCCTTTCAGCCTTGCTTATCGTATTTTTATGGCATTTTTTTCCCCTTTGAAGAATGCAGTTCTCTAAATCATGGTAAAAAAACACCTTTCCGTGCTCTAACTGAACAGTGGTATCGCGGATCTACGCGCATGCGAACTCTTTTTTCGAAGTGTGTGAGGGGCTCTATTCAGTTTGAACAGAAAATAAAAGAAGGAAACATTAATGATTATAATAAAATGCGATAAAGCAAAACTAATATATGACATGCAATAGGTCGATGCCAACTGATAACAGGGCATGGGGCACTAACAAGGGTTGTTATGTAAAAACAAATCGACATCGTCTCGATTTTCTTACATAACGACCCTTGTTGGTGCCCCTTGTCCTGTTATCAGTCAGTATTGACCTCTTTCGACTGCTTTCATGTCTTAACAGTATTACATATGTCACAGTATATACAAATATTACATATAAAGCATACAACAGCTTGTTGTTAACAACATGTTATCGATTCGCGCTGGATTGTTAATATTGCCGGCTATTTAATTACTGACATAATATATCCATTCACATAGCTTGCTAGATATAATCAAGGTTATGTACATGTAAGCGTCTAGTAACACATCATCGCTTATATCTACCATCAAATGCAGAAGTTTCTGTTTTCCCTTAATGTATTTCCTATACTGAGTGAAAAAAGAAAGTGTGCACATCTATTTTTGTAAATATTTAACAAGTTGTAATGACAAATTTAACGTAAGAAGGTTTCAAACATACAAAATGGATGCATTGATAAAGTACTCTGTATAAAAAGTTCCTTCACTAACACAGTTTGAGTTCCTCAATGTCAAAAAGAGCAAAACAAAAATTGCAAAATACATGAACTTGAATATTGTACATGCAGCTGAATGGGATAACTGTCAACTTGTTAATTACTGGTTTTCTTAAATTTCTCATGAATCTCAAACTTTTATCTCTTCTCAAACATAAAGTTAGGATGTTTGAGCATATGTATGACGTAAACGTTTACAGCAATGTACTATTCGTAATGAGGCTGATTATGACAATCTGATTGCCCCCACTCTTTTTTGACTCTCAGTACCTCCGTGGCCGGGATGGTAAAAACGATCTTAAACGTTCTCGCCTCTCACCGCTGCGGGTTCAAATTCTACTGGGAGATCGACTTGTCAAGTGAGAAAGTGCCGATGGATGGCGGGAGGTATACAGTACTTGTTCTACCCTGGAAAAATGGGTTGGTCTCTCTCTACCACAAAAATCGACCGTCAAATATGGCCTAACATGTGCTCAAAATGACGTAAAACACCATTCAAACAAACAATATGTTTTGACTCAGTATATTATATACGTATACTTACCATAGGGTAGCCTATGATACTGTTCACTACTATCCGATTCTGTAGTCTACTTTATGAATTAATAGTACAGCAGTTGCTGCTGAAACAGCAAATTTATTCGGGAAAACAGTGGATAACAGCCCGTTTATGAAACTTGCGAAACTAATACACCTCGTGTAATCCTAACGGCTGATGTGATGTTTGATATTAATGATTTTAGTTTAGTACAAGTACGAATTCCTGTGATCGTTATCTTTATCATTACGTAGGACATTGTTACAGCTGTAACGCAATATATACTGAACAAAATAAATTTAGCGCATATAAAATGCATATCATTTCCATAGACGAGATACAAAGCCGTGTATGTTCGGGGTCAATGATAAAGTGACATAGATATGTCCAATAATAATACTTTGAAGTCATTTGTAAACAAAGTCGGTGATAAAAATAAAACAAATATGATGGAAACATAAAATTATTTACTTTTATAGGTTTTCGAAAATCGTTCTCATTTAAATGACAATGGAGGTAATTTTAAAATTACGAAATTTGGAATGTTTACTGTATATGATGTTTAATGAAATAAGTTGTTTTAATAAATGGGAGGTACTTTAGATACTTCGCTTAGAAAATAATGAAATAACACAATGTTTTGAAAGTCGCATACTTAACTAGCATTTCTAATATCTTCAAACAAGTATATCAATGTTCATATGTTTAATATATGTCCCTAAGTTCACTATAGTATAATTTACGGGATCCTTGGACTAATAAAATCTTCTTTTTCTATTTAAAATATACCAACATTTCTAGTTTGTAATCGTTCAGATACTATTCATTTACATGTATGCAGAGATGCCCTAGCACCTCTTTTCGAAAATGCTGAGAAAAGAAGGGGGTCATTTTCATTCGGCACCTATTCGAAATATTCCGTCTGGGTCACATGAAGCATACGAGAGATATTAAATATTCCGTCTGGGTCACACGAAGCATACGAGCGATAGGAAATATGCCGTCTGGGTCACACGAAGCATACGAGCGATAGGAAATATGCCGTCTGGGTCACTTGAAGCATACGAGCGATAGGAAATATGCCGTCTGGGTCACACGAAGCATACGAGCGATAGGAAATATGCCGTCTGGGTCACTTGAAGCATACTAGAGATAGGAAATATTCCGTCTGGGTCACATGCAGCATACGAGAGATAATACATATTCCATCTTTGTCACATGAAGCATGCGAGGGGTATGAAATATTCCATCTGGGTCACTTGAAGCATGCGAGGGGTAAGAAATATTCCGTCTGGGTCACATGAAGCATACGATTCCGTCTGGGACACATGTATCATACGAGCGTTAGAAAATATTCCGTCTAGATCTCATGAAGCATAGCGATATAGGAAACATTCCGTCTAGCTCACATGAAGCATAGCGATATAGGAAACATTCCGTCTAGCTCACATGAATCACACAGGAGATAGGAAATATTCCGTCTAAGTCACATGAAGCATGGGAGGGGTTGGAAATATTCCATCTGGGTCACTTGAAGCATGCGAAGGGTAGGAAATATTCCGTCTAGGTCGTATGAAGCATACGAGAGTTATGAAATAGTCCATCTGGGTCACATGAAGCATACGAAAGATAGGAAATATTCCGTCTAGGTCACATGAAACATACGAGCAATAGGAAATATTCCATCTATAGGTCACATGCAACATGCGAGGTTAGGAAACATTCCGTCTAGGTCACATGCACCATGCGAGGGGTAGGAAATATTCCGTCTAGATCACATGCAACATGCGAGGTTAGGAAACATTCCGTCTAGGTCACATGCAACATGCGAGGTTAGGAAATATTCCGTCTAGATCTCATGCAACATACGAGGTTAGGAAACATTCCGTCTAGGTCACATGCCACATGCGAGGTTAGGAAACATTCCGTCTAGGTCACATGCCACATGCGAGGGGTTGGAAATAATCAGTCTAGATCACATGCAACATGCGAGGTTAGGAAACATTCCGTCTAGGTCACATGCAACATTCGAGGGGTAGGAAATATTCCGTCTAGGTCACATGCAACATGCGAGGTTAGGAAACATTCCGTCTAGGTCACATGCAACATGCGAGGGGTAGGAAATATTCCGTCTAGATCTCATGCAACATACGAGGTTAGGAAACATTCCGTCTAGGTCACATGCCACATGCGAGGGGTTGGAAATATTCCGTCTAGATCACATGCAACATGCGAGGTTAGGAAACATTCCGTCTAGGTCACATGCAACATGCGAGGGGTAGGAAATATTCCGTCTAGGTCACATGCAACATGCGCGGTTAGGAAACATTCCGTCTAGGTCACATGCAACATGCGAGGGGTAGGAAATATTCCGTCTAGGTCACATGCAACATGCGAGGTTAGGAAACATTCCGTCTAGGTCACATGCAACATTCGAGGGGTAGGAAATATTCCGTCTAGGTCACATGCAACATGCGAGGTTAGGAAACATTCCGTCTAGGTCACATGCCACATACGAGGTTAGGAAACATTCCGTCTAGGTCACATGCCACATGCGAGGGGTTGGAAATATTCCGTCTAGATCACATGCAACATGCGAGGTTAGGAAACATTCCGTCTAGGTCACATGCAACATGCGAGGGGTAGGCAATATTCCGTCTAGGTCACATGCAACATGCTAATCCGAGCCTTCTCTGACCCTAAAAGCATTTTTAAAAAAAATAATTACGGCTTTATAGGGTCAGAGGAACTCCTATAGTGAAAACCGGGGGATTACTAAAAACGCACAGTCATGCACTTTTAACGATGTTTGCGGTGTCGGGTCGATTTTTTACGATAATTTAGCTAAACAGATCGATCAATTAATGTTTATTATACCAAGTTACAATGATAAAACTGCACCTTTATCGATGGTAGTGACACAATAAAACATTTATGTTTTGAAGTACACTTTTATATACTATATCCGCCATATTGTCATTTTGCATATTAATTAAATTCACGTGATATTCTCGCGAGAGGTAAAGGCATTCATATTCCCTCATCAAATAAGTCCACTATCAACTGACAGCATCGAGGGATTTTTGGAGTGGAACAAACTCTTCTCGGAGTATAATTAGGATCTAAACTTTAAAGACAAACAATTGGATGTTGTTCACAGTATTGCTAGTGCCAAAAGGAAAAGTTGGTCGCAATTTTGATTTTTTTTTTAATTTTGCGGGAAGTATTTATCGGCGCACCGGTCACGATCACGTGACATTTGACCTGAATAACAACAAATGTTGGAAAATTAATATTTTTTAACTTCGTCTGAAACGGTTGACCGTTACAACATTATTAAGGTTAATAAAATAAATATTTCGGTTCATATAGGTAAATAAATGTATTGGTAATCGGTTTATATGCTTGAAATGTTAATCCAATGAATACTTACATAGATATATTGATTTAAAACCAAGAGGGTAGTTCCTCTCCCGCGAGGGAGAGATCCCCGTGTTTTTACTATAGGAGTTCCTCTTACCGTACACAGCCAGATGAAATATAAAAAATCGTAAAAAGGGCTGGTAAGGTCAGAGAAGGCTCGGATTAGCAACATGCGAGGTTAGGAAACATTCCGTCTAGGTCACATGCAACATGCCAGGGGTGGGAGACATTCCGTCTAGGTCACATGCAACATGCGAGGTTAGGAAACATTCCATCTAGATCACATGCAAAATGCGAGGGGTAGGAAATATTCCGTCTAAGTCACATGAAGCATACGAGGGGTACGAATGTCATATTCCACTTTTTTCCTATCTCTCGTATACTTCATGTGACCTAGACGGGATATTGCTGAAGTAAGATTAAACAGTTGGTTATAAAGAACTAATGTTCAGTGTACACTCAACAGACATAATTATGAACAGTTGACGATATTCCCTTTTGTGTAACTTGTACACAGAAATATTTCCCAATAAGAAGGGGTTATAGCCTCATGAATATACATCGATATCTATAACAGGTGATAGCTCGTTATCTTGTGAAAAAAGTGGCATATGGCAATCGTCCAACTGATTTTTTATTATGAGAGAAAAAAAACATTGAAAAGAAAAAAAATCCATTTCACATGGATATAACTCAATCATCTGTTTTTCAAAGTCAAGGTTACTTAATACGAATCACATGCATGAGATCAGAACATAAAGACGGGAACCAATCTAGGTAACGCGTTGTTTCAGTTACGAATGCATCAATATATATATCTTCACGTTTATCATGCTGGTTGTGTTAAACACAGATTGGTATCTGAAGATGTTAATATTGTTTTCCAACGGTATTGCATTATAGTTACACCATTGCGCGTTTATCAGTTAAAGGGACACATGGCAATCTTGAGTTTTATTTAAACATAAAATTTTGCTTGACGATTTACTTATCCTGCGTCATTTTGACTTTAAAACTGATTGCATATAATTAAATAAAAAATTGAGATTTTAGTTTGCTTCACTATTTAAAAAAAAATTGGATATATTATTTGTGCAATATTATAAAAAGTTAGTAATATGTAAAAATAATTTGCTTTGAACTGTTCTAACAATTAATATTAATGATTTAACAAATGCAAGTTAAGAGGAAAACTAACGGGACGCCGTGAGTTTTTAAAAAAATCAAGATTGCCATGTGTCCCTTTAAAAGGTAGAAGAACGCTATCAAACATTATACAATTATGGACTTTTCAGCTGTTATACATGATGTGATATGCACCAAAAAAATCATTATTGACCGAGGCGATAGCCGAGGTCAATAATGATTTTTTGGTACATATCAACATCATGTATAACAGCTGAAAAGTCCATAACTGTTTTATTATATAACCCTCAATTTACAATTATATAAAACAGGTCAATATCAAAAAAACAATTATATAAAACAGGTCAATATCAAAAAAAGAGGTCAATATCAAAAAAACAGGTCAATATCGCTAGATATTTTTTCTAAAAAATTACTTTTTAGCCAATGAAAACGCGTCTATTTATAGGTTATATAATAACAAGCGTTTCTGTCATAAAATGCAGACATGGGTTAAAAAAGATATTTACGCTTTTGCTTATTAACGGTATTGCATTATAGTTACACCATTGCGCGGTTATCAGTTAAAAGGTAGAAGAACGCTATCAAACATCAAGCGTTTCTGTCATAAAATGCAGACATGGGTTTAAAAAGATATTTACGCTTTTGCTCACTTAGTGAAAGAAAGAACATGTCGAATCACGTCTGTTTTGAATACCAATCATAAACACATATTCGACGTATGTATTTATACTCAGGCTAGCTAAATTAGCTCATTTATTTTTATTATCATTTATGTTGTATTTTTACCAAAAAATGTTGGAAAACAAATTATTTGCAACTGAGAAACATGTTTATATGGATATGTTTAAGGGTTTTGTTAAAGTAGCAATCCCGCCAACAACAGCCCACATTTTACAATATATGTACACCGTAGCTAAACCTACTGACGGCGAGGTATAGATACTCCTCAAAATAATTTAAGAACTACAAATTAGAACAGTAATATTTACTTAATCTTAGTATTTACTCTACTTTCTAAACCAATCAGATGGCTCAGAATTTCAACTACTTGCGCCATTTATTCATGAAGATTTTATTACCAGCCCTCCTCGTGGTATAGAGTTTGACCTATATAGAGACTATCGATAAAACCTATCGTAAACCACAGACATATTAATAATTTGTTATTAGGTCTGTGCGTAAACACTAAGCCGGATATAGTCTATGAAGAGAAATCTTCACTACTAAGAAACCACGGTAGGGTCGCTACGCTCCCTCCTATAGTTCGTATCGGATAGAGGCTATGAAGAGGAAACTTGACCATTAAGAAACAGAAAGGGAGGGAGCTCAAAGTATAGGATAGAGGCTATGAAGAGAAATATTTACCATTAGGTCATATACCACTATTGCATTTTACATAGGGTTACATTATAGCCTTTCGGACCTAAAACACATTTTACACATCCAAGGGAACCTTTTAGGCTACTTTATTTTCAAGAACTATTCTAGACTCACTTAAAAAAGTGCAAACAATTGTGGGTTTTGTATTGCTTTTACCTACTTTCGGTTTGATGACGGTGCTGATCGTCAGGCACGCAGCAAATAAATGAATTTCTGACAATTTACTATGCCTGCAATTTTCTCAATAAAATAGCCCAGATGCAAGAACAAATACATTTTTTTTTATCACCTACACATATTATTTTGACATTTTATGTACATCATTTATGATTAAGGCAATTCTACCCAATCAGAAAATAGCTCTTTCGAAAAAGATATACCCTAATACACCTATACTTTTTTCAGCCAATCAGTAGCCCCAAAACAATAGTGGAATGTGACCATTAAGAAACCGAAAGGGACGGAGCGTAGCGACCGACCGCGATTTCTTAATGGTGAAGATGTCTCGTCATATAGACTCTATCCGACTTAGTGTTTGCCAAAGGTTTCATCAATAATTTCTATATATAGATCACACTCTAAATCTTGAAGAGCAATGGTAGGTAAATTCTTCATGCATAAATGTATAGCCAGCATTTGAAAAATTCTGAGCCATCTGTAGGTTAAACACTAATTTATATTCTGGATTTCATATACATACTAAAGGTTAATACATGTGCCTAATGTAACAATTGTAAAATAATACAACTAAACTTTAAAAATTTATAAAAAGACAGTAAATTTTCAATAGCAGCACTTTAAAAAATGACCCAAGTCTAGAACAATGTCATGGTCCTTAAATTGATTTGAGAACCCAAACTCAATAGATGCACTATAAACGGCTTGAACCGACCAGGCGAAATCACACAAATGGAGCATCGAATTAAGAGTTACCAACTAATAATTCATGTTACTCATATCCAATCATGGGTATTTTAAGAACCCATGAATAAACATATAATCGTGCGGCACATATGCAAATAGTATATGACCTGAACACCTGATATAGAGTTTTGATAAACGATTGTGTAGTGTAATTTTGCCGTTATATGGCGTGTTAGTTCTTTAAGTGTTACTTTACATAAATTGTGTAGCTGTTTTACATTGTCGTCATATGACTGAAGTAATATATAGAGTATGGACTCATCGAGTTGGTTGATTTAAACATCGAGATGGGCATCGAGGTGTTTAAACCAACCAACGAGATGAGACCATACACTATTTGCTTTGTAGCATATCCATTTCATCTGTCTGCCATACTCTAACTTCCAATAACTGATAGAATACACCATTTATTCTGACAGGTGTTATTTTCATTTAAACGATTTACACCTGTGCACATGCAAAACGAATTTCAGTGACCATACTTCATGTAGCATGGCCACTGAAAATTCCCTTTGTAATAGCACAGGTGTAGATCGTTTAATTGAAAATAACACCTGTCAGAATAAATGATGTACTACAACTACCAGTTATTGGAAGTTAGAGCTGAAATGGACATGCTACAAAAACAAATAGAGTAGTTTCATCTCGTTATTTAAACACCTCGATGGGCTACGCCCATCTCGGTTTTTAAATTAACCAACTCACCGAGACCATACACTATCTATTACATAAATGCATACAATGCATTTGCCTAAATAAAACGCTTACAAAACTTGAAGATGAACAAATCGTCACTTACCTATGTACACAAATATCCAAAGGACAAAGGGCCGAGTCCACAGCTAATATTGGCTTTAACTATACCCCGGAAGTGCACTTATTGATAAACATTAAAATGTCCGTATATAGGACATTTCGTCTTATCTTGTATATATTTTTATAACTCGCATTTACACATACAACTATTGACACATCCGGGTATAAAGATAATTTAAAGGGACACCATGCAATCTTGATTTTTTTAAAACTCGCGGTGTCCCGTTAGTTCTCCTACATAACTTGAACATGTTCAATCATTAATATTAATTGTATGACATTTCCTTTGATGAATGCAAAGCATTAAATCGTTTAATTTAGGGTAACTAAAGGGGCGTGGCTATACCGTACTACAACTACCAGATAGAGGAATTTAGAGTACGGACGTCACTCTGACGGCACAGTGTTGCTAAGTACACCATGCTACAAAAAAGATAGAGCTGTCTCAGCTCGTTGGTTATTTAAACACTCCGATGGGCTACGCCCATCTCGGTGATTAAATAAGATAACTCGCCAGACTCTATCTATTACTTATACGAACAATATAAGGCAGATTGTTTTTGCATATTACTGACTTTTGATTATACATGTATTGCGCAAATAATATATAATTAAATACCTGTGGAAGAATAAGAAGAAAAAATGAAAACTCAAAATCTGAATTAATGATACGCAAGCAGTTTTAAAGGGAAACTGTATTAATAAATCGGGACGCTAATTTTAATGCTTGATAAAAAACTTCAAGATTGCCTTATGTCCCTTTAATCTAACACAAATACCTGAACATGTGGTGTAGTGAGCCTTGTCGTTATTTGAATACGTTTTAACAGAGACACGTTTGTTATATACGCTATTGTAAATACGTATTATTTCATTATAGTTCAACTCTTCCGCCGCCAAATTTCAAGTGTCGTCTGCTAAAATTTGAATTTAAACCTTCCGGTAATATTTTAAGTAAAAAGTGTTTTGGAAAACATTCTTAATGCATGGTGAACATTATAATCCAGATCAGCCTGCACATAAAGTGACTGTGGCAGCGAAAGTGTTAAACATAATATACAGTAGACCGACTAGCTAAATACACTCAGTACATGTAGACAACTGATAACGAGATACTTTAAAGTACATGTAGACAACTGATAACGATAAACTTTAAAGTACATGTAGACAACTGATAACGATCTACTTTAAAGTACATGTAGACAACTGATAACGATCTACTTTAAAGTACATGTAGACCACGAGATACGAGATACTTTAATGTACATGTAGACCACGAGATACGAGATACTTTAATGTACATGTAGACCACGAGATACGAGATACTTTAATGTACATGTAGACCACGAGATACGAGATACTTTAATGTACATGTAGACCACGAGATACGAGATACTTCAATGTACATGTAGACGACGAGATATAATCTACTTTAATGTACATGTAGACCACGAGATATGAGATACTTTAATGTACATGTAGACCACGAGATACGAGATACTTTAATGTACATGTAGACCACGAGATACGAGATACTTTAATGTACATGTAGACCACGAGATACGAGATACTTCAATGTACATGTAGACCACGAGATATAATCTACTTTAATGTACATGTAGACCACGAGATACTTTAAAGTATATGTAGACCATGCAGTACGATCTACTTTAAAGTACACGTATACCATGCAATACTATCTACTTTAAATTACATGTAGACCACGGATATGATCTACTTTAAAGTACAGATAGACCACGAGATATGATCTACTTTAATGTACATGTAGACCACGAGATATGATCTACATTAATGTACATGCAGACCACGGATATGATCTACTTTAATGTACATGTAGACCACGAGATATGATCTACTTTAATGTACATGCAGACCACGGATATGATCTACTTTAATGTACATGTAGACCACGGATATGATCTACTTTAAAGTACATGTAGACCACGAGATACGATCTATTTTAAAGTACAGGTAGACCATGCGATACGATCTACTTTAAAGTACATGTAGACCACGGATATGATCTACTTTAATGTACATGTAGACCACAAGATACGATCTACTTTATAGCTGAATCGGCAATATTCTTTACAGTCAGAATGAATGAATGAAATGGTGTTTTAAATCCCGTTAACACATCAATATTAGGTTATATTGGGACAGCAACCTCGGAGGAAGATGATATGAAGGATAAAGTTTCCCATCACACACGCGTTCGCCAGGGCGCGAACCCACGCGGAGCAAAGGTCTATCTATAGCTCTAAATCCAAGGCCTTATATGCTGAGCTTCAGCCAATATGCACGTACATGTGTTGCTGAACCGCGATAACCATAGCATAGCACAGAAAATATACACGGCAATATCAAGATGGGTGAGGGCATTTCTTAGAACGTACAGGAGGAATTATCCGTTGCGACGAAGAAAGAGCTCACGTTATAGGGGTATGTCTGCTTTAATTAAAATATTAAGTAAGTTAAGAAGCAAAAACATATCTGAACCCAGCGCTTTGTTGAGGGTTTTGCCATGAAAACGATTTGAAAATTTCGCCACCGTGGAGATTCGGCAATTCAAATCAATCAAATTAAAATTACTGCTTTGTACAAATTCATTTAATTATTTAAATTTCAATAATTTGTCTATAGTCAAACATATGAAATATAAAGTTAAAGGGAATTTAAATATTGTTTCTTGTTTAACACCGAAGTGCAGTGGTGAAGTGGTTAGAGCCTCTGACCTGCAATACGGAGACCGTGGGTTCGAGTCCCTGGCGGCGTCATACCAAAGACTAAACAAATGGTAATAGTTGCATGTTTGGCAAGAACATTATGGATCTACGTCTGGCCCAGTGTCAGAAAAGAAGTGACTGGGTGGGGTATCATGTATTACGGTCTGGTATTCCAGTGTGGCAGAACCATATCTGCTTCAAGTAGACTGTAGATAGATACATAGCAATTCACACAAAAATCCACATATAATAACGCAAAGAGGGACTATAATCCTTAGAATCACACACACACACACACACGCACACACACACACACTTGTTGCTTAACGGCTCACCAACACATTATCTCAAGAAGTAGAGCGACGGACTCTAGATCGAGAGGTCGTGGGTTCGATCCTCCTAATGGCCATTTTATTTATCCTTGAGTAAGATAATAAATCCACATTGTTTAGTACTGGTTATACCGGAGCATTATTAGTATAAGTTGCAAGAACTTGTTTCTCAATCTCTAAGATATTATTATCTCACTTTATTTCGAGTCACTCCAGAGGAAGGTTTTATAATACAAGAGGTGTTCAACTTATAACGTTACACTTTCATTTTGTAATTAAATTAAGTATCTTGACCATCACACCGAATATGTTCATTAAAATGACAAGTCTAATGATTAAAAAAAAATTAGGATATACGCAAAAATGTGCTTCTTATTAAATGTTGCTGCATCCGTATTTTTGAGGGAAAAAAAGGGAGAACATGAGATTTGAAGCAAATACCTTCATTTATAAAACATAACTACAATACATAATAAGGAAAAAAATGGTTGTATATTGTCGTTCAAAGTTATACTATTCCGACATGCCCATGTTCTAACGTAAAAAAGTGGAATATATTTTTTCTTGCTATTTTCAGATTTGAAAAATATATTACTTAAGGTTTGGTGGCAAAACACAAACATTTGCAAACAATGACGAAAAAAACCCACATATTGGACAAAAGATTTGTGATATACAGTAACAATAACTATTCATCTTTTTTGTCTTACAAAATATGAATAAAATGCTTATTTTTGGTAATTTATAAATGCTTTCGCGTAAAATACGAGCATACTGTCTTAGTATCTATCAATTTCATAATACTGCGATATTATTCAACTTTTATATATTTTTCTTAAAATTAAACATACAATCATATTTAAATTACCAACACAGTTTTCAAAAATTGTAATAAGAATTTATTGGAATTAATTTGGGTTTAGGTACATATCTAAGGTAGTAGAAACATAAACGTTTAACATTTGAAAATAGCATGCAAACAGCGTGAAATCAGAAATCGGAAATTATTTTTCAATGCATAAGTTCCAAATGACAGTCTCACATAATTAAATTACTTATCTTTAATGACAGTCACTTCTGTTGAAAAAAGCAAATCATAAACAAAAGTGTTGCGTTATGTTGAAAACCAGGGCCCGTATTCATAAAGTAACTTCAGTAGAAAATATTACTTAAGTCAGAATTTAAGATTTTTTCATATTTTCAAATGTCCTTATTAACCTCACAGCGGCACTAAAGGGCGTCTTTTTTAAGATGGATATATAGCTGTGGGTTTTATTAATCCATAGCATTATTAAAACTATAAGAAAGATGTCTTACAACAATAGAAAAATGTGTTTGAAAATTTGATAAAGTTTGACTTAAGTTACGATATTACCAAGAAGCTTTATGAATACGGACCCTGGTAACTCGCTATGATTATGGTGACTATCAAACATATTCATATCGTCCTTAAGTTCATTCGTGCCTCTTTCTTCTTCTTCTTCTTCTTCTTCTTCTTCTTCTTCTTCTTCTTCTTCTTCTTCTTCTTCTTCTTCTTCTTCTTCCTTTCTTTTTGCCTTGTTGATGATCTTTTCACAACAGTTACATATAATGTAGTATTGGCCTGGCTATAGGCTAGCTGATTTTAAATTTTTGCCTAAAATCAATGGTTTAAATGCATACACATTTCGTCAGACGATATTGCAATAGAATAATATCCACCATCATTTATACATGAATTCACATCAAATCAACCGGCCAATGAATTTCAACACGTACATATAAAGATCAGGATATATTTAATGTTTGGTTAAGTTATATATTTGAATTACTCATATATATGTATATAGCTGCAAATCATACACTGGGTTTCCATTTATTGCTTATAGATCTAATATTAACCCCACTAGACTCTATCTCAACAACTCTCGACAAGCAACTATGGGGTGTGTGTGGGGTGGGTGGGGGTGGGGGGGGGGGGTGGGGGGTGTGGAAGGAATAATCAACGGGGTTGCATTTAAATTCAACACCACTTGAGTATGTAACAATCCGCATTTCAGCTCCCTACTTTTCCTGTTTGATTTCAGCTCCCAACGTTTCTATTTTGGTTTCAGCTACCAACGGTTCTGGTTTGGTTTCTGCTCTTAACTGCTCCGGTTTGGTTATGCTCCTAACTGCTCTGGTTTGATTTCTGCTCCTAACTATTATGGTTTGGTTTTTGCTCCTAATCTTTCTGTTTGGTTTCAGCTCCTTACTTTACTTTTCTGGTTTGTTTTCAGCTCCTAACGTTTCTGGGTTTGTTTCAGCTCCTAACTGTTCTGGCTTGGATTCAGTTCCCAACCTTTCTAGTTTTGTTTAAGCTCCCAAATTTTCCGGTTTAGATTTAGCTCGTTATACTTTATCTTCAGTTTCAGATCAGCTCTTCTGATATACACATAGTTTGAATACATCGATAACATTACAGCTAATGTTGCTGTGTATTGTTCATAAATAAAAGTATATAATTTATGTTACATGGTTTCGATGAGTGTATGTAAGAAATGACAGGAACCTGGGATTTACTCTCTTATTAATTTACTATTCTGCCTTTGCGTCATAGTATGTAACGGGCGAACAGTTTGATATGTACTAGACGTGAGAATCATGGCTCTTATGGTGGTATGTGCTACCATATAGCCATGATTCTATATTAGTTTCCTTCAGGACCCCGAACCGACCACCGTTCGTACTCTTCCGGCGAGGTTTCTGAAGGCATCATATAATGCCTGCATAAACAACCACCGTATTTCAATACAACAAACCTTAAATAGCTCACCTGCATGCAGAAGACTTACCAAAGAGAGGAAAGACACGCCGATATTGTCAGTGCTCGAATACCACCGTTAGAGGTCCGACATTTTCATTGTTTACGTTCCAAATCATCTCGTTTTCGTATGACGTCTCGTTCCCTATTTTGAAACTTAACCCTGCCCTAATCACACACCTGACGCTTTGTCGCTTTGTGTCAGCTGTGGGCGGGTTTGTTTCAAATACGGAATACGTGTCTTACGAAAACGCCTAAGATCGACGAGGTTTTCTTCTCTTTGGTGAGTGTTATGCATGCACGCGTGGTACTTAAGGTTTAATCTATTGAAATACGGCGGTTGTTTATGCAGGCATTGCTTGATTTCTTCAGAAACCTCTCTTGATGGGGTCGACCCTGATACCTAAAACAATCTATAAATGGTGGCATTGCAGCTCTATGGTATAGGTACACACCATAAGAGCTACGATTCGATATGAACACCTATGTTTAAACGTTTGATTCCAAACCTACTGACATACTTCTGCCTACTATAAGAGACACGTCTTTGATTTATCATCCGTAACCTTGCGTGATGGGCACTTAAGAACACAAATGGAGCTTATTTCGGATGCTCATTTCTGGAGTAGAGCAACACAGGATTGCAGGCCTCTTGGAAGGGTCAACAGCGCGTAACAACTTCCTAAATAAGCGTGGCCTATTGTTCAATCTATGACGCCTTCTTGTGTTTGTCTTTCTCAGTTTCCACAACGTTTATGTGTAAAATTCCGTCTATCAAAACCGCCACATAGCAGCCCATGAAAGGTCCCAACCAGTAAACGAAGATGTGTTCCCAGTGAGTGGTACCCTCGCATCCACACGTGTGGCCAGTCGCCATGGCAGGATTGAAGTACATTCCAGTAAGGCTTATACCTGAAATAAAAATGTGTACGATGAAACACGACCTACAACAGGATAGGAGTGAACAAAACGTATGAGCCTTCTGGTTTTTGTGCAACATGAGCATCATGCAATTTCATGTCAATTTGTATTTGTTTGTATGGTGTTTTACGTCATTTTCAACACATGTAAGGTTATATATGACGGTCGATGTTGTTGTGGTGGAGGCAGACCACCCACTTTTCCTGGGTAGAACCAGTACTGTATACCTCCCGCCATCCGTAAGAATCGACACTTCCTCACTTACAAGTCGAGCTCCCAGTGGCATTCGAACCTGCTGCGGTGAGAGGCGAAGGTTTACAACGCCTCGTCGTTAACCATTCGGCCACGGAGACGCTTGATTTTATGTCAAACATTAGACGTGAGAATTATAAGAACCCACAATAAGAGCTATGATTCTCGCAGCTAGGTCGAACATGTGAACGAAGACATAACAAGTAAAAAGTGTTCGGTTATAGAGCTTGTATATCTTGCAATTTCAGAATGAGGTTGTGATATATATAAAAACTCGCGTCATATAAGTTGTTCGATGTAACATGCATAATTTTATGTTTAAAATCATTATTAAATTATATGAATAGTCCAAATCAAATAGGTTTTGCATATAAATGATTGTTCTCGTCTAAATATATACTCGGTAAAAAAAGTTTTGGACCAGGGTATATAAAGTCATATAAAAATAAAACTAGTGAACAGAATTTAATTATCCTTTTTTAGTAATCAATGTCTACCTTACCCGGTTAATTTGGTACCAAAAACATTAAATTCTAAAGAAGATTAGACTTTTAAAAAATATGGCGAACACACAAAGGGTCTGTAAAAAATGTTACAAAGTCCATAACAGCACTAACAGTTACAGACATTCGAGTAACCAATAAAAAGATTATTATTTTTTTGCAAACTTTCATTGTTAACGATAATTATTGTTGATTGTTGATCTATTGTCAATTATCAACTGAGATAATAAGGGATATTAAAAAAATCCGTCAACTGATTTTCTTTTTATGCGCCATTATATGCCCTGGTCCAAAACTATTTTTACCGAGTATATATAAACATTTGTCATACTGCAAAGAAAATTCTCAGGATTTCATTGGTCAATGCGCCGTAGACATGAGCCCATGTCTACGTCTCGAGACGTGGACATAGGACGAACCCCATTACTCAAATACACAAAAACAAAATGGCGACGATAACGTTGCCGATTCGTTTTGGAAACCGCCGATTGTTTTCTTCCTATCGCTTTTCTGCGCTTTCCACTATGTGTAAAAGTCTGAAATAATCGTAAATGTATTTTTTTTGGCAATTTTACAGATAATAAAACATTAACATAGTGACAAAATACGTTTATTTTATTAAAAAATCCGCTAAATTTAACGACGTTAGAGCGATGACGTCACGAAAGTAAACAACGTCTAGTATGAGGCACGTTACGGAAAAATTGGCGCAATAAAAATGAAATCGTGTGTTTGGCTTCTTTTTCTTAAATAAATGGTTACAACTTTGAAGTATGACAAATTCGTTATTAGGATTCTTGACAGGGGACATGGGCTCACATTCCCTGCCTGGAAATATATATTCCCCCTCGCCTAACGGCTCGGGGGAATATAATTTCCAGGCAGGGAATGTGAGCCCATGTCCCCTGTCAAGAATCCTAATAACTAATAATATGTAGAACAATGTTAATTAATTAAAACAAATGAAAACTCCAACATGCATTAACTTTTATTTCATTATATACACACGGTGTAACATTTTGGAATAGTGGCGTCAAAGGATTTCCTGTTCAGTTATACGACTCTTCACTTGCCAAGGACAATCATAAAGGAGCCCGTGGCCAGTTTGAGGAGCTCATCACTTACCAAGGACAATCATAAAGGAGCCCGTGGCCAGTTTGAGGATCTCATCCAGAACTGAGTGTCTCAAAATTGTCTGTCTGCCCAACCATGTGTCTATCAGGGTGGCGCCTAGTTCTATACCGATCCCATACATAAAGGCAACGTTTAGATCGGTATCGCACCGTGTCTCGAAATACCTGTATAGAGAATGAAAAGCAAGACCTATTACATATAAACACTGACATGGTGACGACAATATAAACAAAATGAAGGCGCCACGACGTGTGTGTGTCAATATGTATATATAACCTAACTACTACAGGCCGGTAACCAGAGAGGCAAAACACCGAGGTAGCAAATATAAGTACTAGTGACGTCAAAGGGACAAATCGAGGTTTCTACGCAACAGTGTTAAACTAAATCTGAACAAAGAAGAAGATGCATTCAGTGGTGTATTGAACCCTCGAAATGTAAGAATCCCTGGAAAACAACAACAAATGAAGTAATTTAAAGGGACACATGGCAATCTGATTTTTTAAAACTCGCGAAGTCCCGTTAGTTTTTCTACATTAATTTGTTCAATCATTTATATTAAATATAACAAACGTATAAAGCAAATTCTTTTTGCATATTACTAACTGTTGATTATATTGCACCAATAAAATATTTAAACATCTCGCAGAATAAGAAGAAAAATGAAAACCCAACAGTCTATTTAATTATGCAAACAGGATTAAAGTCAAGCTGATACGGCATTGATAAATAGAGACGCTAAGTTGAATGCTTGATAAACACTTAAAGATTGCTGTGTGTCTCTTTAAAGAAAAAACAATTGTACATGTTGTAAATGGTTGGAGATTGTTTGCAGTTCATTATTTGAATTGCGAATTGGCTGTCAGTTCGTAATTCGGGCGAATTGGCAACTGGCTCAAGTAAAGAACTAATGCTCGCGATTCCAATAGAAAACAATTTCAAATGAAATATTTTAAAGAAGAAAAAAATCATAAGTATCTACGTTTCTCTTTTCCTGCAAGGATTGCAGAAATCCTTGCAGGAATACTTAACTAAATATATTATCATTATTATACTTATTTTATTTGTTATTAGAGTACTAGCATTTAAACCTTTAATTAATATCGATTCTCTTATCAGCCACTGGAATTCAGTTTATATCTGTCAAACACAAGTTATCTGATTTCGTTCTCTTGAAGTCTGATATAGAACTGAGAAGAAAACATATATAAACATCAAGGCTGCAATGATAACACGGCATTTCAGGGAAATCCACTGTGCCATGACTCGGATATACTTTGGCCAATCTACTAATTGATTTACGGATTTATTGCGTTGTGGTCTGTATATAATATTATAAAATGTCGGAAAAAAACCCTGACTATTTCCCTGCCTGTTTTAAGTACCATTGAAGGAAAGCCGGGAGACTTGGTTGATATCATGGCGAACTTTGAATTCGTAGATACATGTTCGAGCCTCACAGGCATTTCCGTGAATCAGATTCCTTTCTCCGAGCATGTTAAAGAATCATTTCTCTGTATAGCATTAGATTATTAACTCCGTTGATGGACTGTCAAACAACACTTCAAACGATTTGTTTGAATGATGTTTTACGTAATTTTAGCACATTTTAGGCCATAAACGAAGGCCGATTTTTTTTGTGGGAGAGGCTGAGCACCCCAGGTATTGTATACCTCCCACCATCCGTATGAATCGACACTTTCGCACTTACAAGTCGAGCTCCGCAGCGGTGAGAGGCGAGAAGATTTACAACGCAACGTCGTTAACCACTCGACCACGGAAGTGATCACTTAAAACGAACAAAGTCACAGTGACACACAGTTTTCTTGTATTAAGTGGTGGTATACGTTACCTGTCTCTGTGGTCGGGTACCATATCTAGAGACCAGACCAGTCTCGCAAACTTGTAGGAAGCCAGTCCAGCAAGGGCCTGTATCACTATCATTAGAACCCCGGATATCGTGGAAGTCTTTCGTTCTAGAAGCTGTGTGAAAGCATGGCAAGGATTCTCTGAGGCGCCATAAAATGTTCTGTTTGCAATGAAACATTCGATAATGACAGCTATGAACAACCAGACGCTACCGTAGTTCTTGTAAATGAAATTGTTTTCGAAAAAATATGCGCACATTTCAAGAGTTGCTAAAAATGTTGCTACGTAAGTTTTGATCGGTTTTGGGGTTACTTTGTTGTTTAATGCTCTAAGCGACCATCCAGTTCCCATGGTGATAATGAAGAACATGAGCGACGCACTGTATGGAGAAACAAACTCCTCCGGAGCCAGTTGTCCGAATACAATCTTGGAGAAATCGCTGTACACCATCTTGATACCTGCAATACAGACGTACACATTTTTATTTTTTCATATGTCACTCAAGGAAAGGTTATATATGAGTAATGTATAGAGGCATGCAATGAAAAAAATGCATTGTTGAGAAACATATATGCAGAGAGTAAGTATACATTATACTTACTCCCTGATATAGGATATGAAAAGAAGACATAAAGAATGTCGCCAAGATGCATTAGTCTAAGTCCCTCTAAAGGAACCTAGTAGCACTACACTCCAAACAAATATTCAAGAAAAGAGATACTAGTTATGTTCTTAACAATCAATATCAGCCCGTGTTCATGCCCACATCTCCCCATCAGTCAAAACCATCTATGTCAGTTGGGTGCCTCTCGTAGCGTACTCGCCTCTCACCAGTGCGACCCGGGTTCGATTCTCCGTCTCGGCATTGCAACGTTTATGCCTTTGCTTGCATATATACGTTCAGCAAGCCTGAAAAGAGGATACACGCATCGAACAGGAAGTGTAAGTCTTCCTCAGAACAATTGCAAATCACTATTATTTTAGTTGTCTGATATATACATATTACACAAAAGACACAAACAGTCCAAAGGATTCTAAACAAGGGACATGTGAGTATTCGGCTTTTTATAAGTCCATTTTTAGGTGTATGTGTTATTCAATACTTATTATGATTAAGACATTTTGAATATGTATTACACATAAAGACACTGTTAACACATGCAAACACAAACTCCAATTACATGTCTGTTTTAATGCTTTTTAATTGCAATGTATGTCTTTGTTAACGATGTTTAACACCAGTTTGAATTACCCCCACCCAAATAAATCACAATAAAGAAGAATGCATATGAAATCTTGCACGAAAAACATCGAAGAAGAAGTTTAATGGTAATACATAGAGTAATACATAAACTACTGTACTAACTACTAACCATGGCAACTATTTGTTAGAATTGGTACAGTTGTTACAATGGCACCTTCTTAACATATTCTTTGCATTTTATAGTCATAACCTATTTTTGTGCATGCAGAAATAGTGCAAGCTGAATGACAGTTACCTAAAAAAGGGGTAGTTGCCACAATGATGGGGGTAGTTGTGACAATGATGGGGGTAGTTGTGACAATGATGGGGGTAGTTGCCACAATGATGGGGGTAGTTGTGACAATGATGGGGGTAGTTGCCACAATGATGGGGGTAGTTGCCACAATGATGGGGGTAGTTGCGACAATGATGGGGGTAGTTGCCACAATGATGGGGGTAGTTGCCACAATGATGGGGGTAGTTGCCACAATGATAGGGGTAGTTGCCACAATGATGGGGGTAGTTGCCACAATGATGGGGGTAGTTGTGACAATGATGGGGGTAGTTGCCACAATGATGGGGGTAGTTGCCACAATGATGGGGGTAGTTGCCACAATGATGGGGGTAGTTGTGACAATGATGGGGGTAGTTGTGACAATGATGGAGGTAGTTGTGACAATGATGGGGGTAGTTGCCACAATGATGGGGGTAGTTGTGACAATGATGGGGGTAGTTGCCACAATGATGGGGGTAGTTGCCACAATGATGGAGGTAGTTGCCACAATGATGGAGGTAGTTGCCACAATGATGGAGGTAGTTGTGACAATGACAAATATTATCATACAGGCGTGTATGAACTGCCTTAAACTGTGTCTTATTGATCTCAATATTAGTATTTACTTATCTTTGTTTATGACAAAAATATACTTTCTTATACCTTTAGTTTTGTGGGTGAAGCTATTGAAGATGCACTTTAAAAGAAACAAAATTGAATACATTGGATGTTGTTTAACGATTATCAACACATTATATGTTATTAAGACCCGCCCTAGAAAGAGGGGAGCTATACGTAGGAATCCGGGAACCTGCCATAATACTAATAACAAATAGATTACTATAGTTCTTTAACTTGAAGGATAGACTCCGATACACAGGACCGCCCTGTTTACGCCCCCATCAGACGTACGAGGCTACCTCTGTTTTCGAGAGAAAGTGTCTTGCCAAATAACACACCGATTAAATCCAGTGGCGCCGGCGAGGCTTGAACCCGGTACTCCGGATTTCAAATTCACTGTGCAATCCACTGGGCCACAGGCTGTATGCGCTCAAAGTGGGTGACTGCTTTGAAATGCATACATCTAAAATGCTAAAACTTCATTATATCAATGATACGGTTATATCCAAAAGGCTGGCGTTCACAACAGTCATTCTTTTCTAGAAAATGTGTGTATGTGTGCGTTGTTCTACGGAGTATACTCCTTCGCCAGCGTACCAAGAGAATAATCTCTCAATGGCACGGTATTATGTCTGGTCTATCACGAGTTTCAGCATGTCTGTAAGCCTTATATATGCCCATCCCATTGCTAAGTTTTGACTGATAATATCAATTAATGGCAAAGTATTTGCGATAATAAAAGACAATAAATAATACTCATATCTCGTTTAAATAATAGTATTACTTAAAATTACGATATATTATAAGCATAAAATAAAACATTGAATTTATTTAAAACAACAACAACAACAACAACAACAACACAAAAAACAAAAAACACACAAAAAAACGCTTACGCATAAGGATCGGTACCCAGGATATCGGGATAGCACACATTTCAATACTCAGAAAACTATGTCTGACATACCGGTACTACTACAACAAGAGGCCCAAGAGGGCCTGTGGGCGCTCTACTGGCTAAAACAGCTCTTATCGGGGGATCAGAAGTCGTCGAGACAAAGCGTGTGTATTAAAACCTTTAAAGGGCAATAACTGCTAAAAATCTTTCAACCGTAACATGGTGATGATATGCACAACTAGACTTGGTATTGATCATCCCTGCAACGTTTTTCTAAAATCCGGCCATGGGTTCAGGAGAACTAGTCCGGACAAAGTTTGTGTAGTAAAACATTTAAAGGGCCATAACTACACTGAATATCTTTTAACTAGAACACGGTGATGATATGCGCACCTAGGCTTGGTACTGATCATCCCTGCAACGTTTTTCTAAAATCCGGCCATGGGTTCAGGAGAACTAGTCCGGACAAAGTTTGTGTAGTAAAACATTTAAAGGGCCATAACTACACTGAATATCTTTTAACTAGAACACGGTGATGATATGCGCACCTAGGCTTGGTACTGATCATCCCTGCAATGTTTCGCTGAAATCTAACCAGGGGTTCAGGAGAACTAGTCCGGACAAAGGTTTTGTAGTAAAACCTTTAAAGGGCCATAATTCCATCAAAAAAAACTGGGGTGGGGCCAAATTTGACCATAGAGTCACCATTTAAACACACTTGGTAGAGGACCCATAAGCTGAGTGTAAATACAAAATATTAAACCTTTGACTCTTGCAGTTTCAGCAAATATTTTTTAAGTTTTTCCCTGTATATAAGTCTATGTAAAGCTGTGACCACTGGGGTGAGGACAAATAACAATCCAGGGTCATCATTTGAACAAGCGTTTTAGAGGAACATAAGCTGATAATAAAATACAAAATATTAAACCTTTAGATATTTTAGTTTCAGAGAAGACGATTTTTTAAGATTTTCCCTATATTAATCTATGTAAAACTATGACCCCTGGGGCGGGGCCAAATTTGACCCAAGGGTCACCATTTGAACAAACGTTTTAGAGGAACATAAGCTGATAATAAAATACAAAATATTAAACCTTTACCTCTTTTAGTTTCAGAGAAGACGATTTTTTAAGATTTCCCCTATATTAGTCTATGTAAAACTTTGACCTCTGGGGTGGGGTCAAATTTGACCCCATAGTCACCATTTGATGATTTGTATGGTGTTTTACGACACATTTTCAATATATATGACGGTCGATTTTTTTTGGTGAAGGCAGACCACCCACTGTTCCTGGGTAGAACCAGTACTGTACACCTCCCGCCATCCGTAAGAATCGACACTTCCTCACTTACAAGTCGAGCTCCCAGTGGGATTCGAACCCGCAGCGGTGAGTGGCGAAGGCGTTTACAACGCAACGTCGTTAACCATTCGGCCACGGAGACTCTGTCACCATTTGAAAAAACTTGGTAAAGGACCCATAAGCTGATAATTAATAAATAAAAAAAATTAAATGTGAGTTTCAGAGAAGACGTTCTTCCCATAATATGCAAAACTGATCCAACAAGAGCACCTAAGCTCCCAATTAAAGAAAAACAAAAAAAAGATTCTTGTGAGAAAAATAAATAAAATAAAAACATAAAAAAAAACAATAACCCCCCCCCCCCCCCCCAAAAAAAACCAACCAATAATAATAATTTTAAAAATTGAACCCATGAACCAAGGTTTCTTTAAAAAAAAATAAAAATAAAAAAAATAAAAAAATATTTTAAAAATAATTTTAAATAATTAAACAATTTTTTTTTTAAATAAAGTAGTTTTAAAAAATGAACCCATCAAAGCCCATCAACCAAGGTTTCCTATTAAAAACAAGATTTAAAAAAAAAATGCCTCCAGTGAGATTTGAACCCACGACCCCTGGGGTTTCCGGTGTACATTACCAAATATTGCAAAAAGGCCATAACTCCGGTGTTACTGGTTTCGATCTGGCTGGTTGTCAAACTTATCCGAGCGTTCATTGATATCAACAATCTAGCCAAGTTTGGGAAAGATCGAATACAAAATATTTTTTCAATAATTCAAGGGCACATAACTGGTGTTCCTGGTCCGATACAGCTGGTTTACGAACTTTCCGAGCTTTCTTTGCTATTAACAATCTGGTAAAGTTTAGTAAAGATCGGATGAAAAGTGAAGGCCCTATCGTCTTAACGAGACAAAACAAAGCATTTTTAACTAAATCAAGGGCCATAACTCCGCTTCTAGCTGGTTGTCGAACTTGTCCAAGCTTTCATTGATATTAACAATCTGGTAAAGTTTGGTACAGATCGGATGAAAAATGAAGGCCCTATTGTCTTAACGAGACAAACGTTAACGACGGACGACGGACGGACGGACGGAAAACGGACGACGTATGGACGACGGACAACTCGGCCTCCCATAAGCTCTGCTGACCTTTGGCCAGTATAGCTAATAGGTTTGCTTAATAGTACTTCGTGCGAAATAAGGGTGTACTTTTGTAAAAACAAACAACTCAAAATTTAACCCATGAAAAGGGAGGTGGGTGCATGCACTTCTGTCGTAATCTTAGGTTTGTTTTCTCTTTGGCTGCAACTGCTTTGGCTCTTCAGTAAAATCATGGATACATACTGAGGTAATTCTAATTAAGTATTTCTATATATATTTCAAAAATATTTAAGTATATCGTTTACTATTTGTTCTGGGTTTTGACTTTATTGTTGAGGAATTTCTTTTGATGTGATATACTTTTATTTACATTGTCTTGTCAAAAGGATTAATAGCGAGGCCGTATTGCCTACTGACCGTTCCGCTGTTTATGTTTGTATATTGTCCCATTCACACACGCTGCAATTTCTTTTGAGTGCTGTGGTTTATACAGGACTATTTTTCTCATTTTAGTATATATAGATGCTGACAATGCTGCTGACAAAGCTTCAGCAGTCAATGTATTTTATCCAACGCTTCATGTGAATACCCAATTGGTCCATAAAGGGTTTTGACATGACAATGCAGCGGACTCCTTTGTGGTTTTAGTGGGTGGATTTATCAAATATGCGACTTAAAATAGACGTATACTTACGACAACAGTTTCAATTGTTTTAATTAATTTAGGTCTTTATAATGTAATACCCCATCAAAAGTTCCATTCTTGTTAAATATTGCTGTTCTTAAAGCTAACTCTAAAGTGATTTTATTAAAAGTGTACAACTGCAAGTCATAAACAAGAGGCCTCGCCTCGGCCTCACCTGTAAGTGCTCACATGTTAAAGAAACAATTACAACAGCAATTTCCCGATATAACTGTGACTGGGGTCAGATTTTACCCCAGTATCACCATTTGAACGAACTAGTTAAAGGACCATAAGCTTATACTACATGCAGAATATTAGACACGTAGCTCAGGTAGATTCGGATATTTTTGCAAGGCTTTAATTTTAATAGCTTTACTATAGTGTGACCCACAGGGCAGGACCAAACTGAGTCAAGGTCACCATTTGAACAGACTTAGTAGAGAACCATAAGCTTATGCTACATGCACAATATTAGACATCTAGCTCTGGTAGTTTCAGAGAAGATTGTTTTTCAGATGTTTATATATAACTCTATGCAAATATTTGACCCCTGGGGTATGACCAGATATGACCTCAGGGTCATCAGTTTAGCAAATTTCGTAGAGGACTATAAGCTTATGCTACATGCAAAATATTAGACGTCTAGCTCTGGTAGTTTCAGAGAATATTGTTTTTTTAGATGATAATATATAACTCTATGTAAATATGTGACCCCTGGGGTATGTATGGCCAAATATGATCAAAGGGGTCTCAATCTTAGAAAATTTCGTAGAGGACTATAAGGTTATACTACTTGTAAAATATTAGACGTCTAGCTATTGTAGTTCCAGAAAAGGTTTGTTTTTAAAAGAGTGTCCTATATAACTCTATATAAATAGGTGGCCCCTGGGGCGTGGCATTTTTTTTTTTTTTGTAGAGGCTCATAAGCTTATGCCACGTGCAAAATATAAGACCTCTAGCACTTAAGGTTTCAGAGACACGTGTTATATCAATAATGAATTTTCGAAGGGATAAAAATAGGTGTGCTATGTGTAGTTTTAGTCTATTTCCCCAAAGAAAGGTCTTATGTAGCCAAGTACCATTCGATTAACAGCAGCATATTAAACATACACTATATAGAGAAATCCCGAGTTGCGTTTCTTTTTTCCTTTAGTATATATGTATATATACATAGTGTTGTATATAGTTTAGTAAACAACAATGGACTATCAGTGCTATTATACACACCGTCAGTATGGCTGAATGGTAATTTACTAATTATCTCGGTGTACACAATTATAACAAAACATGGAAAGTAGTTAATACTATGTATACAATGTCAATATGGCGGAATGGCAATTACAAAGCAACATATAGTCTATATCACAGAAGAAAGGTTAACCGTGAGATGGGAAGCAGGTATTAAAATTCCATATGTCGTATCAAAATGTAAAAATAACCATTAATCTAAATCGAAAATACCATGTAATTATTCGTATACTGAATAAAAAAGGTTCTATCTTTTAAAGTAGCTATTCCGCCAAACAACAACCAAATTTACTGCATATGTACACCGTTTCTAAACCTACATATTTTGAGAATCCAAACTCTAAACGGCTTGATTCAGTCAGCAAACCCCCGAAACTGGAGCTTCGATTTAAGAGTTACCAGTTCATATTCGTTTTACGCATATCAACCACGGGTATTTTAAGAACCCGTGAATAAACCTAAACGTCGCACTATCACATTCATTATACTACCTGAACACCTGGATCTGAGTTTGATAAACGGTTTGTAGTTTAATTTGTATTGATGTGGCGGCTATTTAAAGTGATGTATGTCTTATAAAATGTAAAAATAACCATTAACCTAAATCGAAAATACCAAGTGATTATTCATAAACTAAATTAAAAGTATTCCATTTGCTAGCGTCTTTTGCATGCACATTTAACAATACAGTTTATTTTCTCACATAAAATGGTTTATATCGCAATATATATAAAAGCAGGGAGTTACTCCCAGATAAAAGTATATTCAAGTAACGTTTCAATGGTCGCTTTATGTATTACAGTATGCTTTATTAAACAGACGAATGAATGGTTGAATACCCATAGGCTACACAAGTGTCATGTCATTACATGTATGCAACACACTCTCTCTCTCTCTATATATATATCTATCTATCTATCTATTCAAACTATTTTCATTTTCGCTCTATTAAACTATACGTTAACTCCGAAACCTATACACGACGAAGTTGATAAATTAATTAATTACCATAATTAATTAATTACTAACATTACTATTTGCCCTTGACGAAACAGACTAGTTCAAGGTTATGAAAAGGACTATACACAAGTAATGTATCATCGTTTGAAAATGCTATATAAGAATACAGAGCTACATGCACGTACGAACTTAATTACCTACTTACGCGTTACTATCCAGTCCTTATGTGTTCACCTTTCCTCGTTAATTATGGCGAAAAAGTCAGTTATTTTGCTCGTCCTATACGGCATGAATTATTAAAACGTCAGTGCACAGAATTATGAAGGTTGCTTTGCTGCTGAAACAAGCGAATGCTACTGGGAAAAGTAAAGTATGGGGATAACAACCCTTTGCATGAATATATAGTCGTGCATCCAGTTTAACATTACTGGCTAAATAACCTATAAAACTAGTTTTGTAAAAATAAACCTATAAAACTAGTTTGTAATACACATATATATATAGCTCCAGGGATATACTGCAATATTGAAGTGTATAATGCCAATATTTACTTTAACGCTGCGTATTTGGGGCAAATCAAATTGAAAGTTATAGTATAGTGTGTTGTTTGTTTTCGATATTTTACAATAATTGTTACTTATTGTCTAATGCAATGCACTCACAAATTAGGTAAAATGCCCAATTAACTTTTTGTATCATTCGAAAATATACCGAGCTAGTGTAAAGTCACAATGTTGTGTGATGTAACTTTTAACGAACTTGTTAACGGAGATACTTTAAAAGCATAAGGCGATAAAGTACTAAACAAGAAAAAGTTGCAGCCTCGAACTATTGTGTAAGAGGTTTTAGTACAAATTTATATCCACTGACCCCAGCCTATCACTGCCTCTAGCCTCGCATTGATTGTGTAGGGAGTCTTAATACAACTATATAGCCACTGACTCCAGCCTCGCATTGATTGTGTAGGGAGTCTTAATACAATTATATAGCCACTGGCTCCAGCCTCGCATTGATTGTGTAGGGAGTCTTAATACAACTATATAGCCACTGGCTCCAGCCTCGCATTGATTGTGTAGGGAGTCTTAATACATCTATACAGCCACTGACTCCAGCCTCGCATTGATTGTGTAGGGAGTCTTAATATAATTATATAGCCACTGACTCCAGTCTCGCATTGATTGTGTGGGGAGTCTTAACACAATTATATAGCCACTGATTCCAGCCTCGCATTGATTGTGTAGGGAGTCTTAATACAATAATATAGCCACTGACTCCAGCCTCGCATTGACTGTGTAGGGAGTCTTAATACAACAATATAACCACTGGCTCCAGCCTCGCATTGACTGTGTTGGGAGTCTTAATACAACTATATAACCACTGGCTCCAGCCTCGCATTGATTGTGTAGGGAGTCTTAATACAACTATATAGCCACTGACACCAGCCCCACATTGATTGTGTAGGGAGTCTTAATACAACTATATAACCACTGGCTCCAGCCTCGCATTGATTGTGTAGGGAGTCTTAATACAACTATATAGCCACTGACACCAGCCCCACATTGATTGTGTAGGGAGTCTTAATACAACTATATAACCACTGGCTCCAGCCTCGCATTGATTGTGTAGGGAGTCTTAATACAACTATATAGCCACTGACTCCAGTCTCGCATTGATTGTGTGGGGAGTCTTAACACAATTATATAGCCACTGATTCCAGCCTCGCATTGATTGTGTAGGGAGTCTTAATACAATAATATAGCCACTGACTCCAGCCTCGCATTGACTGTGTAGGGAGTCTTAATACAACAATATAACCACTGGCTCCAGCCTCGCATTGACTGTGTTGGGAGTCTTAATACAACTATATAACCACTGGCTCCAGCCTCGCATTGATTGTGTAGGGAGTCTTAATACAACTATATAGCCACTGACACCAGCCCCACATTGATTGTGTAGGGAGTCTTAATACAACAATATAACCACTGGCTCCAGCCTCGCATTGACTGTGTTGGGAGTCTTAATACAACTATATAACCACTGGCTCCAGCCTCGCATTGAGTGTGTAGGGAGTCTTAATACAACTATATAACCACTGGCTCCAGCCTCGCATTGAGTGTGTAGGGAGTCTTAATACAACTATATAACCACTGGCTCCAGCCTCGCATTGAGTGTGTAGGGAGTCTTAATACAACTATATAACCACTGACTCCAGCCTCGCATTGAGTGTGTAGGGAGTCTTAATACAACTATATAACCACTGGCTCCAGCCTCGCATTGAGTGTGTAGGGAGTCTTAATACAACTATATAACCACTGACTCCAGCCTCGCATTGAGTGTGTAGGGAGTCTTAATACAACTATATAACCACTGACACCAGCCTCGCATTGAGTGTGTAGGGAGTCTTAATACAACTATATAGCCACTGGCTCCAGCCTCGCATTGAGTGTGTAGGGAGTCTTAATACAACTATATAACCACTGGCTCCAGCCTCGCATTGAGTGTGTAGGGAGTCTTAATACAACTATATAACCACTGACTCCAGCCTCGCATTGAGTGTGTAGGGAGTCTTAATACAACTATATAACCACTGGCTCCAGCCTCGCATTGAGTGTGTAGGGAGTCTTAATACAACTATATAACCACTGACTCCAGCCTCGCATTGAGTGTGTAGGGAGTCTTAATACAACTATATAACCACTGACACCAGCCTCGCATTGAGTGTGTAGGGAGTCTTAATACAACTATATAGCCACTGGCTCCAGCCTCGCATTGATTGTGTAGGGAGCCTTAATACAACTATATAGCCACTGACACCAGCCTCACATTGATTGTGTATGGAGTCTTAATACAACTATATAACCACTGACTCCAGCCTCGCATTGATTGTGTAGGGAGCCTTAATACAACTATATAACCACTGACACCAGCCTCGCATTGAGTGTGTAGGGAGTCTTAATACAACTATATAGCCACTGGCTCCAGCCTCGCATTGATTGTGTAGGGAGCCTTAATACAACTATATAGCCACTGACACCAGCCTCACATTGATTGTGTATGGAGTCTTAATACAACTATATAACCACTGACTCCAGCCTCGCATTGATTGTGTAGGGAGCCTTAATACAACTATATAGCCACTGACTCCAGCCTCGCATTGATTGTGTAGGGAGTCTTAATACAATAATATAGCCACTGACTCCAGCCTCGCATTGACTGTGTAGGGAGTCTTAATACAACAATATAACCACTGGCTCCAGCCTCGCATTGACTGTGTTGGGAGTCTTAATACAACTATATAACCACTGGCTCCAGCCTCGCATTGATTGTGTAGGGAGTCTTAATACAACTATATAGCCACTGACACCAGCCCCACATTGAATGTGTAGGGAGTCTTAATACAACTATATAACCACTGGCTCCAGCCTCGCATTGATTGTGTAGGGAGTCTTAATACAACTATATAGCCACTGACTCCAGTCTCGCATTGATTGTGTGGGGAGTCTTAACACAATTATATAGCCACTGATTCCAGCCTCGCATTGATTGTGTAGGGAGTCTTAATACAATAATATAGCCACTGACTCCAGCCTCGCATTGACTGTGTAGGGAGTCTTAATACAACAATATAACCACTGGCTCCAGCCTCGCATTGACTGTGTTGGGAGTCTTAATACAACTATATAACCACTGGCTCCAGCCTCGCATTGATTGTGTAAGGAGTCTTAATACAACTATATAGCCACTGACACCAGCCCCACATTGATTGTGTAGGGAGTCTTAATACAACTATATAACCACTGGCTCCAGCCTCGCATTGATTGTGTAGGGAGTCTTAATACAACTATATAGCCACTGACTCCAGTCTCGCATTGATTGTGTGGGGAGTCTTAACACAATTATATAGCCACTGATTCCAGCCTCGCATTGATTGTGTAGGGAGTCTTAATACAATAATATAGCCACTGACTCCAGCCTCGCATTGACTGTGTAGGGAGTCTTAATACAACAATATAACCACTGGCTCCAGCCTCGCATTGACTGTGTTGGGAGTCTTAATACAACTATATAACCACTGGCTCCAGCCCCGCATTGATTGAGTAGGGAATCTTAATGCAACTATACAGCCACTGGCACCAGCCTCGCATTGATTGAGTAGGGAATCTTAATGCAACTATACAGCCACTGGCACCAGCCACGCATTGATTGTGTATGGAGTCTTAATACAACTATATAGCCACAGACTCCAGCCTCGCATTGATTGTGTAGGGAGCCTTAATACAACTATATAGCCACTGACACCAGCCTCACATTGATTGTGTATGGAGTCTTAATACAACTATATAACCACTGACTCCAGCCTCGCATTGATTGTGTAGGGAGCCTTAATACAACTATATAGCCACTGACTCCAGCCTCGCATTGATTGTGTAGGGAGCCTTAATACAACTATATAGCCACTGACTCCAGCCTCGCATTGATTGTGTAGGGAGGCTTAATACAACTATATAGCCACTGACTCCAGCCTCGCATTGATTGTGTAGGGAGCCTTAATACAACTATACAGCCACTGGGTCTAGCCTCGCATTGATTGTGTAGGGAGTCTTAATACATCTATATAGCCAATGACTCCAGCCTCGCATTGTTTGTGTAGGGAGCCTTAATACAACAACATAGCCACTGGCTCCAGCCTCGCATTGCTTGTTTAGAGAGCCTTAATACAACTATATAGCCACTGACACCAGCCTCACATTGATTGTGTATGGAGTCTTAATACATCTATATAGCCACTGACACCAGCCTCACATTGATTGTGTAGGGAGTCTTAATACAACTATATAGCCACTGACACCAGCCTCACATTGATTGTGTAGGGAGTCTTAATACAACTATATAGCCACTGACACCAGCCTCACATTGATTGTGTAGGGAGCCTTAATACAACTATATAGCCACTGACACCAGCCTCGCATTGATTGTGTAGGGAGTCTTGATACAACTATATATCTACTGACTCCAGCCTCGCACTGATTGCGTAGGGAGTCTTGATACAACTATATATCTACTGACTCCAGCCTCGCATTGATTGTGTAGGGAGTCTTAATACAACTATATAGCCACTGGCTCCAGCCTCGCATTGATTGTGTAGGGAGTCTTAATACAACTATATAGCCACTGGCTCCAGCCTCGCATTGAGTGTGTAGGGAGTCTTAATACAACTATATAGCCACTGACTCCAGCCTCGCATTGATTGTGTAGGGAGTCTTAATACAACTATATAGCCACTGGCTCCAGCCTCGCATTGATTGTGTAGGGAGTCTTAATACAACTATATAGCCACTGGCTCCAGCCTCGCATTGAGTGTGTAGGGAGTCTTAATACAACTATATAGCCACTGACTCCAGCCTCAAATTGATTGTGTAGGGAGTCTTAATACAACTATATAGCTACTGACACCAGCCTCACATTGAGTGTGTAGGGAGTCTTAATACAACAATATAGCCACTGACACCAGCCTCACATTGATTGTGTAGGGAGTTTTAATACAACTATATAACCACTGGCACCAGCCTCGATTTGATTGTGTATGGAGTCTTAATACAACTATACAGCCACTGCCACCAGCCACGCATTGATTGCGTATGGAGTCTTAATACAACTATGTAGCCACTGGCTCCAGCCTCGCATTGATTGTGTAGGGCGTCTTAATACATCTATATAGCCACTGGCTCCAGCCTCGCATTGATTGTGTAGGGAGCCTTAATACAACTATATAGCCACTGGCTCCAGCCTCGCATTGATTGTGTAGGGAGTCTTAATACAACTATATAGCCACTGACTCCAGCCTCGCATTGATTGTGTAGGGAGCCTTAATACAACTATATAACCACTGGCTCCAGCCTCGCATTGAGTGTGTAGGGAGTCTTAATACAACTATATAGCCACTGGCTCCAGCCTCGCATTGATTGTGTAGGGAGTCTTAATACAACTATACAGCCACTGGCTCCAGCCTCGCATTGATTGTGTAGGGAGCCTTAATACAACTATACAGCCAATGACTCCAGCCTCGCATTGATTGTGTAGGGAGTCTTAATACAACTATATAGCCACTGGCTCCAGCCTCGCATTGATTGTGTAGGGAGCCTTAATACAACTATATTACCACTGGCTCCAGCCTCGCATTGATTGTGTAGGGAGCCTTAATAAAACTATATAACCACTGGCTCCAGCCTCGCATTGATTGTGAAGGGAGTCTTAATACAACTATATAGCCACTGACTCCAGCCTCGCATTGATTGTGTAGGGAGTCTTAATACAACTATATAGCCACTGACTAAAGCCTCGCATTGATTGTGTAGGGAGTTTTAAAACACCTATATAGCCACTGACTGCAGCCTCGCATTGATTGTGTAGGGAGTCTTAATACAACTATATAGCCACTGACTCCAGCCTCGCATTGATTGTGTAGGGAGCCTTAATACAACTATACAGCCACTGGGTCTAGCCTCGCATTGATTGTGTAGGGAGTCTTAATACATCTATATAGCCAATGACTCCAGCCTCGCATTGTTTGTGTAGGGAGCCTTAATACAACAACATAGCCACTGGCTCCAGCCTCTCATTGCTTGTTTAGGGAGCCTTAATACAACTATATAGCCACTGACACCAGCCTCACATTGATTGTGTAGGGAGTCTTAATACATCTATATAGCCACTGACACCAGCCTCACATTGATTGTGTAGGGAGTCTTAATACAACTATATAGCCACTGACACCAGCCTCACATTGATTGTGTAGGGAGTCTTAATACAACTATATAGCCACTGACACCAGCCTCACATTGATTGTGTAGGGAGCCTTAATACAACTATATAGCCACTGACACCAGCCTCGCATTGATTGTGTAGGGAGTCTTGATACAACTATATATCTACTGACTCCAGCCTCGCATTTATTGCGTAGGGAGTCTTGATACAACTATATATCTACTGACTCCAGCCTCGCATTGATTGTGTAGGGAGTCTTAATACAACTATATAGCCACTGGCTCCAGCCTCGCATTGATTGTGTAGGGAGTCTTAATACAACTATATAGCCACTGGCTCCAGCCTCGCATTGAGTGTGTAGGGAGTCTTAATACAACTATATAGCCACTGACTCCAGCCTCGCATTGATTGTGTAGGGAGTCTTAATACAACTATATAGCCACTGGCTCCAGCCTCGCATTGATTGTGTAGGGAGTCTTAATACAACTATATAGCCACTGGCTCCAGCCTCGCATTGAGTGTGTAGGGAGTCTTAATACAACTATATAGCCACTGACTCCAGCCTCAAATTGATTGTGTAGGGAGTCTTAATACAACTATATAGCTACTGACACCAGCCTCACATTGAGTGTGTAGGGAGTCTTAATACAACTATATAGCCACTGACTCCAGCCTCAAATTGATTGTGTAGGCAGTCTTAATACAACTATATAGCCACTGACACCAGCCTCAAATTGAGTGTGTAGGGAGTCTTAATACAACTATATAGCCACTGACTCCAGCCTCACATTGATTGTGTAGGGAGTCTTAATACAACTATATAGCTACTGACACCAGCCTCACATTGATTGTGTAGGGAGTCTTAATACAACAATATAGCCACTGACTCAAGCCTCACATTGATTGTGTAGGGAGTCTTAATACAACTATATAGCCACTGACTCCAGCCTCGCATTGATTGTGTAGGGAGTCTTAATACAACTATATAGCCACTGGCTCCAGCCTCGCATTGAGTGTGTAGGGAGTCTTAATACAACTATATAGCCACTGGCTCCAGCCTCGCATTGATTGTGTAGGGAGTCTTAATACAACTATATAGCCACTGGCTCCAGCCTCGCATTGAGTGTGTAGGGAGTCTTAATACAACTATATAGCCACTGGCTCCAGCCTCGCATTGATTGTGTAGGGAGTCTTAATACAACTATATAGCCACTGGCTCCAGCCTCGCATTGATTGTGTAGGGAGTCTTAATACAACTATATAGCCACTGGCTCCAGCCTCGCATTGATTTTGTAGGGAGTCTTAATACAACTATATAGCCACTGACTCCAGCCTCGCATTGAGTGTGTAGGGAGTCTTAATACAACTATATAGCCACTGACTCCAGCCTCGCATTGATTGTGTAGGGAGTCTTAATACAACTATATAGCCACTGGCTCCAGCCTCGCATTGATTGTGTAGGGAGTCTTAATACAACTATATAGCCACTGGCTCCAGCCTCGCATTGAGTGTGTAGGGAGTCTTAATACAACTATATAGCCACTGGCTCCAGCCTCGCATTGAGTGTGTAGGGAGTCTTAATACAACTATATAGACACTGACTCCAGCCTCGCATTGATTGTGTAGGGAGTCTTAATACAATTATATAGCCACTGGCTCCAGCCTCGCATTGAGTGTGTAGGGAGTCTTAATACATATATATTGCCACTGGCTCCAGCCTCGCATTGATTGTGTAGGGCGTCTTAATACAACTATATAACCACTGTCTCCAGCCTCGCATTGATTGTGTAGGGAGTCTTAATACAACTGTATAACCACTGGCTCCAGCCTCGCATTGATTGTGTAAGGAGTCTTAATACATATATATTGCCACTGGCTCCAGCCTCGCATTGATTGTGTAGGGCGTCTTAATACAACTATATAGCCACTGACTCCAGCCTCGCATTGATTGTGTAGGGAGTCTTAATGCAACTATATAGCCACTGGCTGCAACCTCGCATTGATTGTGTATACAGTCTCAATACAACTATATAGCCACTGACTCCAGCCTCGCCTCGATTGTGTAGACCGTCTCAATACAACTCTCTGAGCCACTGACTCCAGCCTCGCATTGATTGTGAATGGAGTTTTAATACAACTATATAACCACTGGCTCCAGCCTCGCACTGATTGTGTAGGGAGTCTTAATACATCTATATTGCCACTGGCTCCAGCCTCGCATTGATTGTGTAGACAGTCTCAAAACAACTATATAGCCGCTGACTCCAGCCTCGCATTGATTGTGTAGGGAGTCTTAATACATCTATATGGCTCCAGCCTCGCATTGATTGTGTATACAGTCTCAAAACAACTATATAGCCGCTGACTCCAGCCTCACATTGATTTTGTAGGGAGTCTTAATACAGCTATATAGCCACTGACACTAGCCTCGCATTGATTGTGTAGGGAGTCTTAATACAACTATATAGCCACTGACACTAGCCTCGCATTGATTGTGTAGGGAGTCTTAATACAACTATATTGCCACTGACTCCAGCCTCGCATTGATTGTGTAGGGAGTCTTAATACATCTATATAGCCACTGACACTAGCCTCGCATTGATTGTGTAGGGAGTCTTAATACAACTATATAGACACTGACTCCAGCCTCGCATTGATTGTGTAGGGAGTCTTAATACAACTATATAGACACTGACTCCAGCCTCGCATTGATTGTGTAGGGAGTCTTAATACAACTATATAGACACTGACTCCAGCCTCGCATTGATTGTGTAGGGAGTCTTAATACAACTATATAGACACTGACTCCAGCCTCGCATTGATTGTGTAGGGAGTCTTAATACAACTATATAGACACTGACTCCAGCCTCGCATTGATTGTGTAGGGAGTCTTAATACATCTATATAGCCACTAACTCCAGCCTCGCATTGATTGTGTAGGGAGTCTTAATACAACTATATAGACACTGACTCCAGCCTCGCATTGATTGTGTAAGGAGTCTTAATACATCTATATTGCCACTGACTCCAGCCTCGCATTGATTGTGTAAGGAGTCTTAATACATCTATAGTGCCACTGACTCCAGCCTCGCATTGATTGTGTAGGGAGTCTTAATACAATTACATAGCCACTGGCTCCAGCCTCGCATTGCTTGTTTAGGGAGCCTTAATACAACTATATAGCCACTGACACCAGCCTCACATTGATTGTGTAGGGAGTCTTAATACATCTATATAGCCACTGACACTAGCCTCGCATTGATTGTGCAGGGAGCCTTAATACTATATATCCACTGACTCCAGCCTCGCATTGATTGTGTAGGGAGCCTTAATACATCTATATAGCCACTGACACCAGCCTCACATTGATTGTGTAGGGAGTCTTGATACTATATATCCACTGACTCCAGCCTCGCATTGATTGTGTAGGGAGCCTTAATACATCTATATAGCCACTGACACCAGTCTCACATTGATTGTGTAGGGAGTCTTGATACAACTATATATCCACTGACTCCAGCCTCGCATTGATTGTGTAGAAATTTCTCAAAACAACTATATAGCCACTGACTCCAGCCTCGCATTGATTGTTTAGGGAGCCTTAATACAACTATATAACCACTGGCTCCAGCCTCGCATTGATTGTGTAAGGAGTCTTAATACAACTATATAACCACTGGCTCCAGCCTCGCATTGATTATGTAGGGAGTCTTAATACGACTATATAACCACTGGCTCCAGCCTCGCATTGATTGTGTAGAAAGTCTTAATACAACTATACAGCCACTGGCACCAGCCTCGCATTCATTGTGTATGTAGTCTTAATACAACTATGTAGCCACTGGCTCCAGCCTCGCATTGCTTGTGTAGGGAGTCTTAATACAACTATACAGCCACTGGCACCAGCCTCGCATTGATTGTGTATGGAGTCTTAATACAACTATATAGCCACTGGCTCTTGCCTAGCATTGAGTGTGTAGGGAGTCTTAATACAACTATATTGCCACTGGCTCCAGCCTCGCATTGATTGTGTAGGGAGTCTTAATACATCTATATAGCCACTGACACCAGCCTCGCATTGATTGTGCAGGGAGTCTTAATACAACTATATAACCACTGGCTCCAGCCTCGCATTGATTGTGTAGAGAGTCTTAATACAACTATATAGCCACTGGCTCCAGCCTCGCATTGATTGTGTAGGGAGCCTTAATACAACTATATAACCACTGACTCCAGCCTCGCATTGATTGTGTAGAGAGTCTTAATACAACTATATAGCCACTGGCTCCAGCCTCGCATTGATTGTGTAGGGAGCCTTAATACAACTATATAACCACTGGCTCTTACCTAGCATTGATTGTGTAGGGAGTCTTAATACAACTATATAGCTACTGGCTCCAACCTCGCATTGATTGTGTAGGGAGTCTTAATACAACTATATAGCCACTGGCTCCAGCCTCGCATTGATTGTGTAGGGAGTCTTAATACAACTATATAGCCACTGGCTCCAGCCTCGCATTGATTGTGTAGGGAGTCTTAATACAACTATATAGCCACAGGCTCCAGCATCGCATTGATTGTGTAGGGAGTCTTAATACAACTATATAGCCACTGGCTCCAGCCTCGCATTGATTGTGTAGGGAGTCTTAATACAACTATATAGCCACTGGCTCCAGCATCGCATTGATTGTGTAGGGAGTCTTAATACAACTATATAGCCACTGGCTCCAGCATCGCATTGATTGTGTAGGGAGTCTTAATACATATATATAGACACTGACTCCAGCCTCGCATTGATTGTGTAGGGAGTCGTAATACAACTATATAGCCACTGACTCCAGCCTCGCATTGATTGTGTAGGGAGTCTTAATACAACTATATAACCACTGGCTCTTGCCTAGCATTGATTGTGTAGGGAGTCTTAATACAACTATATAGCCACTGGCTCCAGCATCGCATTGATTGTGTAGGGAGTCTTAATACAACTATATAGCCACTGGCTCCAGCATCGCATTGATTGTGTAGGGAGTCTTAATACATCTATACAGCCACTGACTCCAGCCTCGCATTGATTGTGTAGGGAGCCTTAATACAACTATATAGCCACTGACTCCAGCCTCGCATTGATTGTGTAGAGAGTCTTAATACAACTATATATCCATTGGCTCCAGCCTCGCGTTGATTATGTAGGGAGTCTTAATACAACTATATAGCCACTGGCTCTTGCCTAGCATTGAGTGTGTAGGGAGTCTTAATACAACTATATTGCCACTGGCTCCAGCCTCGCATTGATTGTGTAGGGAGTCTTAATACATCTATATAGCCACTGACACCAGCCTCGCATTCATTGTGTATGTAGTCTTAATACAACTATGTAGCCACTGGCTCCAGCCTCGCATTGCTTGTGTAGGGAGTCTTAATACAACTATACAGCCACTGGCACCAGCCTCGCATTGATTGTGTATGGAGTCTTAATACAACTATATAGCCACTGGCTCTTGCCTAGCATTGAGTGTGTAGGGAGTCTTAATACAACTATATTGCCACTGGCTCCAGCCTCGCATTGATTGTGTAGGGAGTCTTAATACATCTATATAGCCACTGACACCAGCCTCGCATTGATTGTGCAGGGAGTCTTAATACAACTATATAACCACTGGCTCCAGCCTCGCATTGATTGTGTAGAGAGTCTTAATACAACTATATAGCCACTGGCTCCAGCCTCGCATTGATTGTGTAGGGAGCCTTAATACAACTATATAACCACTGACTCCAGCCTCGCATTGATTGTGTAGAGAGTCTTAATACAACTATATAGCCACTGGCTCCAGCCTCGCATTGATTGTGTAGGGAGCCTTAATACAACTATATAACCACTGGCTCTTACCTAGCATTGATTGTGTAGGGAGTCTTAATACAACTATATAGCTACTGGCTCCAACCTCGCATTGATTGTGTAGGGAGTCTTAATACAACTATATAGCCACTGGCTCCAGCCTCGCATTGATTGTGTAGGGAGTCTTAATACAACTATATAGCCACTGGCTCCAGCCTCGCATTGATTGTGTAGGGAGTCTTAATACAACTATATAGCCACAGGCTCCAGCATCGCATTGATTGTGTAGGGAGTCTTAATACAACTATATAGCCACTGGCTTCAGCCTCGCATTGATTGTGTAGGGAGTCTTAATACAACTATATAGCCACTGGCTCCAGCATCGCATTGATTGTGTAGGGAGTCTTAATACAACTATATAGCCACTGGCTCCAGCATCGCATTGATTGTGTAGGGAGTCTTAATACATATATATAGACACTGACTCCAGCCTCGCATTGATTGTGTAGGGAGTCGTAATACAACTATATAGCCACTGACTCCAGCCTCGCATTGATTGTGTAGGGAGTCTTAATACAACTATATAACCACTGGCTCTTGCCTAGCATTGATTGTGTAGGGAGTCTTAATACAACTATATAGCCACTGGCTCCAGCATCGCATTGATTGTGTAGGGAGCCTTAATACAACTATATAGCCACTGGCTCCAGCATCGCATTGATTGTGTAGGGAGTCTTAATACATATATATAGACACTGACTCCAGCCTCGCATTGATTGTGTAGGGAGTCTTAATACAACTATATAGCCACTGGCTCCAGCCTCGCATTGATTGTGTAGGGAGTCTTAATACAACTATATAGCCACTGGCTCCAGCATCGCATTGATTGTGTAGGGAGTCTTAATACAACTATATAGCCACTGGCTCCAGCATCGCATTGATTGTGTAGGGAGTCTTAATACATATATATAGACACTGACTCCAGCCTCGCATTGATTGTGTAGGGAGTCTTAATACAACTATATAGCCACTGACTCCAGCCTCGCATTGATTGTGTAGGGAGTCTTAATACAACTATATAGCCACTGGCTCCAGCATCGCATTGATTGTGTAGGGAGTCTTAATACATCTATACAGCCACTGACTCCAGCCTCGCATTGATTGTTTAGGGAGTCTTAATACAACTATATAACCACTGGCTCCAGCCTCGCATTGATTGTGTAGGGAGTCTTAATACAACTATATAGCTACTGGCTCCAACCTCGCATTGATTGTGTAGGGAGTCTTAATACAACTATATAGCCACTGGCTCCAGCATCGCATTGATTGTGTAGGGAGTCTTAATACAACTATATAGCCACTGGCTCCAGCATCGCATTGATTGTGTAGGGAGTCTTAATACATCTATACAGCCACTGACTCCAGCCTCGCATTGATTGTGTAGGGAGCCTTAATACAACTATATAACCACTGGCTCCAGCCTCGCATTGATTGTGTAGGGAGTCTTAATACAACTATATAGCTACTGGCTCCAACCTCGCATTGATTGTGTAGGGAGTCTTAATACAACTATATAGCCACTGGCTCCAGCATCGCATTGATTGTGTAGGGAGTCTTAATACATCTATACAGCCACTGACTCCAGCCTCGCATTGATTGTGTAGGGAGCCTTAATACAACTATATAGCCACTGACTCCAGCCTCGCATTGATTGTGTAGAGAGTCTTAATACAACTATATATCCATTGGCTCCAGCCTCGCGTTGATTATGTAGGGAGTCTTAATACAATTAAATAGCCACTGACTCCAGCCTCGCATTGCTGGTGAAGGGAGTCTTAATACAACTATATAGCCACTTGCTCCAGCCTCGCATTGCTTGTGAAGGGAGTCTTAATACAACTATATAGCCACTGGCTCCAGCCTCGCATTGATTGTGCAGGGAGTCTCAATACAACTATATAGCCACTGACTCCAGCCTCGCATTGATTGTGTAGAGAGTCTTAATACAACTATATATCCATTGGCTCCAGCCTCGCGTTGATTATGTAGGGAGTCTTAATACAATTAAATAGCCACTGACTCCAGCCTCGCATTGCTGGTGAAGGGAGTCTTAATACAACTATATAGCCACATGCTCCAGCCTCGCATTGCTTGTGAAGGGAGTCTTAATACAACTATATAGCCACTGGCTCCAGCCTCGCATTGAGTGTGTAGCGAGTCTTAATACAACTATATAGCCACTGGCTCCAGCCTCGCATTGATTGTGTAGGGAGTCTTAATTCAACTATATAGCCACTGACTCCAGCCTCTCATTGATTGTGTAGGGAGCTTTAATACAACTATATAACCACTGTCGCCAGCCTCGCATTACTTGTGAAGGGAGCTTTAATACATCTCTATAGCCACTGGCTCCAGCATCGCATTGATTGTGTTAGGAGTCTCAATACAAATATATAGCCACTGACTCCAGCCTCGGATTGATTGTGTAGGGAGCCTTAATACATCTATATAGCCACTGGCTCCAGCCTCGCATTGATTGTGTAGGGAGTCTCAATACATCTATATAGCCACTGGCTCCAGCCTCGCATTGATTGTGCAGGGAGTCTCAATACAACTATATAGCCACTGGCTCCAGCCTCGCATTGATTGTGTAGCGAGTCTTAATACAACTATATAGCCACCGGCTCCAGCCTCGCATTGATTGTGTAGGGAGTCTTAATTCAACTATATAGCCACTGACTCCAGCCTCTCATTGATTGTGTAGGGAGCTTTAATACAACTATATAGCCACTGGCTCCAGCCTCGCATTGATTGTGTAGGAAGACTTAATACAACTATATAGCCACTGGCTCCAGCATCGCATTGATTGTGTAGGGAGTCTTAATACAACTATATAGCCAACTGACTCCAGCCTCACATTGAGTGTGCAGGGAGTCTCAATACAACTATATAGCCACTGGCTCCAGCCTCGCATTGATTGTGTAGCGAGTCTTAATACAACTATATAGCCACTGGCTCCAGCCTCGCATTGATTGTGTAGCGAGTCTTAATACAACTTTATAGCCACTGGCTCCAGCCTCGCATTGATTGTGTAGCGAGTCTTAATACAACTATATAGCCACTGGCTCCAGCCTCGCATTGATTGTGTAGGGAGTCTTAATTCAACTATATAGCCACTGACTCCAGCCTCGCATTGATTGTGCAGGGAGTCTTAATACAACTATATAGCCACTGGCTCCAGCCTCGCATTGATTGTGCAGGGAGTCTTAATACAACTATATAGCCACTGGCTCCAGCCTCGCATTGATTGTGCAGGGAGTCTTAATACATCTATATAGCCAACTGACTCCAGCTTCGCATTGATTGTGTAGACAGTCTCAATACAACTCTAATCCAATGACTCCAGCTTCGTAATTGTTATATAATTGTGTAGGGAATGTAACTATTAAAACATTTTAAAGTCGATGACTTATCCCGACATCCTAGAGTTTGCACTAGAAGTCTTACATTACATCAATCACTCTATGTTGCGTTTCCATCTAGAAGGGTATGTAGCCTCATGATGATATACTATTAACAGATGGGTGCCAGAATATATAATGCAGGAATACTGGTTGATGAGTATGGTCCCTGATGGCATTAGCGCACATTGTTTGAATTACAAGACATGCATGCGTGTTATAACAACCTCCCAATCGTAGATGTAGCCGAGACATGCAGACACCCACCGAGATACAGCACTCCCCCAGGAGTACACGTGACCGTTGTGTTAACAGTGTGTCAACAAAGTCATGCTTGGTTCGATTACATGGAACTCTTTCAGGAGATAGTAGACTTGGGAAAAGTTGAAACAACGGTAATGGGACTTTAACCTGCTATTTGTTGAAAAAAAACACATTTTTAAGTTTTCCTAAAAAAATGTCCTGTAGTACTGTAGTTATATATATATACTCTGGGACATTTTTTCAGGAAAACTTACAATATGTTTGTTTTCGACAAATAACACGGTAATTTTTTTTTTAATTTTTTTTTTGACGTAATACAGATACTGCCACCTGTGGGACACACGGCGATATCACTAGCAGTTCGAATGTGTAATACAGTATAGCTAGAGAGTAATAAATATAGAGATTATTTTAATGTTGGGTAATAATAATTATTTCAGATCTTTCAGGAGATGGTATGTTTCGAAAAAGGTGAACGAATTATCATTCGGAATTTGCTTACTAAAAACGAAATAAAACAAAGTTAAAGGGGCCCACTGCAATCATCAAGTGAAGTATATATCAAGCATTGAAATTAGCACCTCGAATTATTAGTAGTACGGTATAATTTGGGGTTTAAAACTGCTTGCATACACACCTAATTCTGCCTGTTCATATAATTACTTGTTTTGTTTTGTCGAAAATTCCAATGTTTCTTCGTTTTTCTACTACCAATGGTTTAAAAATACGATTCATGGTGAACTGTAATTAATAATAAGTAAAATGCATAGTATGCCCAAAAAATAACGAGAAGCCGCGAGTTTTAAAAAAACTAAGATTGCCGTGTGTCCCTTTAAAGGTATACAATTCGCTAAACCTTCACGTCTGTCACCACTGCGGATTTGAATCCCACAGGGTGCTCAATTTGTAAGTGAGAAAATGTCGACAGAACGAAAAGACGAAAGAACGACAGAACGAAAAGACGACAGATTAGAGCGAAAAGATGACAGAAGGCTACACGAAATAACGAAAAGACGAGAACTACGGGCATAGCTAGTCTTAAGCACGCGTACAGTGTTCCATGCAGTGAAATATCTAAAACGTGAATAATATAACTTCGGGACATGTAGCGTCCGCTTTATGTGTAACAGCTGCAGTCAATCTCCACGCAGCGTTATCGTTCCTTGCACTCACATATATCTCTGCTAACTACTTAGATTTTGTTAAATTGGAATATGTTTGCCTGAAACATTTATTTCTGGTGTAAATATAATTTTCAGAATATCTGCAACTTAGATGTTGCAAGATTTGAAATAATGCATGAAAACAATTTAGTTTTAATCGGGACTATTTTACTACAAAAATAATACGTACTTAGGTCTCCTCATGTAAAACATTTCAAACCGAAGCTCGATAGCAGAAAATTACTAAAAAATTAACACATAGAAATAAAAATTGAAATTATTTAATATAGGTTAATTTTATTTAATTTTATCTTTGCAGATCACGCAAAAGTATTTATTATAAACAGAGTCATAGCATTTTTGAATAATCACGTGACCTAACCGTTTGCCCTACTTCCTTTGACGTTGACAGAGTCAAATGAGGAACGAGTGTACTCTGGGTATACATGTGACAAAATAGACTTCATATGTTATGTATTGTCGTGTATATATGTAGTTTACCTGTGTACTAATGGACCTAAAGGTCTTTTGTATTTTGAATACATATAACATTTATGTTTCATCATAATTTGCTCAAATTTTGAACGTATACGTTCTTTAAAGCGGTTACTGAATATAATCCGATTATCAAATTGATCAGTTACGTTCATTTTTAGGTGTAGTTTCTACCTGCGCCTATCCCCATCATCGTCTTTTTCCAAATGGCGACACCCCATTATAGCGACACGTTTGAGATAGTGTTATTCAGTATATATAGAAAAAAATATAATACAGTACAATAAAACGACTTTTATATCGTGAGGATGAACGAGCTTATAAGTTATTTATCATGGTCCGTCTTAAAGAGAATGCTCCTGAAACGTATTTGCTAAAATTAATAACTTCTTTTTTGTTTGATGAATGAAGGAGAGCAATAAATTTAAACATGCTTGGGCTTTGTATGTAATATCGTTTGATATATTTATTTCTGATTATATTATAAGCAGGGCATACTAAGGTAAAATGGAACTCGTCCTCAATATCGTTAGTGTTACATATTTGACAAATCCGTTCATGCCTTTCTAGTCTTTTTCGAGAATACCTCCCAGTTTCGATCCTTAAACCATGAGCGGACAAACGTAATCTGGTTAAAACACTGCGATCTCGCCTTGTATGCAATAAATCTAAATAATTATCATATTCAAAACGATGCTTTACAGATGTGTACAGCGTCAATACTCTATTTATAGTTTCCAGGTCTTTCGATTGCTAAAAAAGCCAGAAAACTGTGTTTATATTCAACTTTAATAACCTTTTTGACACTATGGTAGCTCCTATTTTGTTGTATTGCTCAGAAGTGTTGGGCTTCGAGAATATTGATAGAATTGAAGCCTTTGTAAATCCATTTTGAAAGTTGAAAGTTGCACACCTAAAAGCATGGTTTATGGGGAGCTAGGTAGGCTTCCATTCAATACATATTTGCATTAAGGTCAGAATGATTAGCTTTAAGGCCAGAATGTTAACTTGTAAAGAAGGTAAAATATCAAACATACTTTACAGACACTATCTTGATTCAGCTCGAGTATACCACTATCAGTGGTTAAATAGTATTAGAACAACTTTGCAAAATTGTGGTTTATTTGATATCTGAACAAACCAATTTACACAAATAATCAGTGTAAATGTCATTAAAAATAAGGTTAAGGAAACTCTCAAAATATTTCTCGATTTTAAGTTCAACGCTTCGCCTTGGTTCTTTTATTGTAGGTTTGGGGTGTATGAATCATCGAATGCCGATTGAATTGGACGATTCTTTAAAGTACAACGACACAATAGGAAATGCATTGTTTGCGATTATGTTGCAGTTGGTGATGAATTTCATTACATATTTAATTGTACATTTTTTAAAGTCATGCGAAAACATTATTTGCCTCGTGATAGTGTTAAAAAAACAAATTTTATTAAATATAGTGATTTGATGAATAATGATGACTATAATATTCTTACCAGGCTTGCCATTTTTTGTAAAAAAAAAATAAATATCTCTCATTTTGATGAGTTATGTAAATAAGTTGCTCTATGCTCTCATGTTGTTGTAATTGTGTTGTTACTGTTAAATTGTATACGACTTATATATTATTTGTAACATTTCACATTCCCCTCCCGGGGACTTGAATAAACAATAAATGTCAACTGTCTAGGCAGGTGTCTAATTCGTGAAAAATGGGATCATTATCGTCAAAAGTATGGTTATTATTAAAAGAGTCCGCTTCATCGTTTTGCAAGGTTTTATGTCCTTAAATAAGTCGCAAACATATCTATGAAACTAATCTAATGTGACGTCAGTATTCTTTTGATTTTTTCTTGTAAAAAGCTTCCAAAAATCACGTGGTTTTGAATGGCGCATATGTTCAAATTCTTTCATTTGCTTATATTTATAAACCAGCGTATCGTTTGAAATTGTTTCAAATGAAGTCTTGCACGCCAACCAATCAGTGGCTCGCGTTGACTGACGTCACGCAATTTTCGCGCATGCGTGCTGTGCTAACATAGATCGACATACTATATCACAGACATATTAATAATAATTGTTATTAGGTCTGTGACTATATCCATGATAAAATGAAGACAATTTTATTTAAAGCGATATCTGTAATTTTTAGTGTTGAAAATAAATACGATTAACTTCTGGTCCCGGTCGATTCTAATATAATACAATAACATAAAGTTGACATACGATACAACATTCCGCGGTGATCGAGAGGTTAGCATAGCTGCCCTAAATGCACATGTAGATTACAATGCTCTATATCCTGGTGCAAGCGAGAAAAAAAAAAGTACCTGTTTTTTTGTTGTTTGTTTTTAAATCAATCAATCAATCAATAAAATTAAAGTAGGCCGGTAGGGATTTGTTTTAAATCAGTTATTATCAACAACAGGAAAATTGCTCTTTAGTGTTTTTGTTTGTATTCAAAAAGCAACTCGCCCTTAGTTTCATAATAGTAATTTTGAATGCTAAAAAAACACATACAATTGTGTTAAAAAACCTAGAAAACATCACTCGCCCTGCACCCAAAATAGTTGTTTTTTGCAAGCGGACGAGTGGAATTGTACACCCCTGCCAGTTATTCCCGAGAGATTGAGTAGACTGGAGCTGTATCCGCTATCTCTGCTGGAATATGCAAATGCAGTTTGCACCAGTTTTGCTGCTGCACCTGTTTTTATATGTACATACTCTACATTGCATATCGTGTTTGTCTAGTGTGCAGTTGTTGGCAAAAAATGTTGTTTCATCGGCTGTTAATAAAACTGTTCATGTTTTCATATTTTTTGTTACTCCTCCTCTCTCAAACACAAATTTACCATAAGCTTTGGCACTTGCCACGCGTGTTCATTTCCATTACACAATGTCAATGCCTTTTTACTTAGATTGTCCAGGTAAATATATACCAATGGGTAAATAATACCCAACTGACCAAACAGCTCGTCTGTATGTTCTTGTATCTCGCACACTATTTGTTATATTGAAGTATCTCCTTCAATTTAGTTCACCAATAAAGCGACTAGACATTGAAAGTCGAGCATCTTCAACAACAAGGATTGATTGTAGTTTACAATACATTCCACTTTTGATTATATTGTCATAATACAACTTTTGGCAGATTTCTTCACATAAATGGTATAACTTTGCTTCTTTCACGCCCCTTCAGCATGAGAAAGGATCTAGAGGGTGAATCCTCTTCGATCAACCTACGCTTACTTTAAGTACTTTGATTATTTGATGAATCCGTTAAAATATATTGATGAGTTTTCATACGATTTTTTTGCCAAAATGATGTACTTTATATTCAAAAGATAATAATAATAATAATAATAATAATAATAATAATAATTAATAATAATAATAATAATAATAATAATAATTATAATAATAAAGACTTTATTTAACGAGAGAACGCATTTGAAACTAGTCAATCTTCCATGAGGCCCTCAAGATATGAAATCAAAATGTAACTAGGGTGCTTATAGTCATACGTGTCGTCTAGTGTAGAAGGCATAGACGCTCCCTGATGGTATGTTATATAGACACATTGGCGCCCCTAGTACTCTATAAAAACAAACAGACTCGTGGCTCGCCGGTCTAAGTGTAAAAAAAAAAAAAAGAAACGAGAAAGAAAAAAGGAAAAGCTAGAGTTGTCGTCTGTAGTTTCAATACTAATTAAATAGGGTATTCAATCATATCACGTACAGTGTTGTTTTCTTAAAGAAGTGTCCGCTGGAATTAATTAGTGGTATACGTCCAGCGTAATTAATCAACTGGACTTAAATAGGTATGCATCAACATTGCATTTAGACAAAGAGTGTTTAACTTGTTGATGGATTATATTTGGAATGAATTCTAGATAGAATTTAGTGTGTGTTCGCTTTGTTATTTTAACTTAAAAAAGGAATGCCCAAGACGAAAGGACGAGAGAGAGGCAGGTCTGTTAACCTTTCACAAGGAACGTGCATAATGTATAATGCTGCAAAATATGTATGCATGACGAATAGTCATAAGCACAGTCCGGCAAGTTGATGACAAAATAATACGGGTCCAATAGATTTACTTCACTACAAGTTAGGACAAACAGTGTGGGCAGTTGTTTAATGGCGAACAAGCAAACGAATGAACGAATGAACGAACGACGAAATAACGAATGAATGAACGTCTTTATTTCTAGAGTGTGCACCAACTTGTAAACAATTATCTCCCCTGGCGCACTCTTGTAAAAGCATACATAAACTACATAAATATAAACAAAGCAATGAAAGTACTTTAACATTTTGACAAATGTGAAACTATCAAGGTACTGTTCGTTAAAGGGGTTGATGCACTATTTTCAAACAAGATTTATTTTAAAGGTCTCTGAAAAACTTGAGAAAAAAAAAAGATGAAAGAATTATCAAAACGCAATGAAAAAAAAGGATACATGTTGATAGCACATAATTACTATACAAAATGAAGTTCCTTGTAAATGCAAGTTCATTTTAGGCTCTTTCATTATGTTTATCACAGAATGGGGACATATCATGTAATGTCCATTTTAACGGTACTAACCCGCCAAATAACGGCAAAATTACACTACAAAATCGTATATCAAAACTCTATCCAGGTGTTCGGGTCATATAATAATGTATATTTGCCATTAAAAGCATAGGATTTTTATGTGTTGTTAAAATACACGTGATTGAACATGCGTAAAATAAATTATGAGTTGGTAACTCTTAATTCGACGCTCCAGTTTTGGGTTTGGCCTGGCTGATTAAGGTCGTTTATATTGTGTCTGTAGAGTGTGGATTCCCATAATATGTAAGCTATATATATATATACCTCATCGTCAGTAGGTTTAGAAACGGTGTACTGTACACATGTTGTAAACTTGTGTTGTTGGCAGGACTGTTGTTGGCAGGATAGCTATTTTAAGTTGGACCCCTAGACACCCACAAAAGGCCTGATTTATCTCCTTTAAGTCCACGATGAACTGCATAAAATTATAAAAATACCTCTTTCATATGTCATGGCTGGTCCTCGACCCTTTGTGAATGAAGTGAATGGACTCAGTTATGTATGAGTGGCACGGAGTGCAAATTTTGAGGTTATGAGGTTAGCAGAATACCTTATTAATGTTATGATCCATACGTCAACATGTAAAGCATTTTTACAGGCTAATAATAAGGACAATCACCCCTCGATTGCCAACTGGTTAATTAATTAGTCAATTTGATGATACAAATATTTAGTTGAAAAGACAAGCGTGAGATGAGAAGCAAGGGGCGGTTGGCACTTGGTTACAGGGTCAGTGGGGGTGAATCCCCGCTACAGTCCGAGACGGTCTGTGATTGAATGTGAGGAATTTTATCTTAGTGGCATACGTGTTATATATACATAAGGCAAGGCACTTTCCTTAGCCTCGTCCGTCGGATGGGGACGTAAACCGGGCGGTCCCGTGTATCGGTCTATCCTCCGAGCACGTTAAAGAACCATAGGCATCTATTCGATAATAAGAGTAGGGCACGGTTCCCGGATTCCTATGTATCCTTCCCCTCTCTCTTGGGCGGCTCTAAATAACCTATACTGTGTTGATGAGCCGTTAAACAACATTCAGTTCAATTCAAGTCATATGATCATACATTGTAAGTGAATTAAACACACACTGTACGGAAGTGATGCGGAAATCCTGGTTAAACTATAGGACTAAATTTTATCGATTTTTGGTATAAAATATACTAAAATTAAAAAAAAAATCGCAGATAAAAAACATTTTGGTCAAATCTTCAGAATGCGTGAGAAAGTAAAATGTATGCATGTTAGCGTGATTTGACAGGTTTGAAGTATATTTATATATACCATGATAACATATCAAATTATTACATCTCGAAGTGATCAAACTCTCAAATTGCTCACTTTTTGATGAAAGCACTTCTGTGTTCGAAAGAGAAAAGCCGATGAGTTTGATGAGTATATAGAATTCCTTTACTGCTTGAAATATAGATTTCAGGCTTTTTCTACTGAAGACTAAACGTTTTAAAATGTCCCAATTAATGATACAAATGCCATATTCATCAAAATATGGTGTTAGCAGGGTCCTGTTTAGGTCTTATATCCTCATATATTTTGTAAAGGAATCGGGCGTTCAATGTTTAAAATATCACTGGTGCGTAACCTAGAATAGCATTACTGTGGAAAAACAATTGCATTGGGTTGAGGTGCACCAACACATGAAAGGTTATATGGCGCCTAACAGGAATTAACATGCCAGGCGCATCCCCCATTTACATCGAGATAAAATATGGAGAATAACCCTAGAGCTTTCTCACCTGCAGAACTGCAGAGTTGCTGCAAATTTTATTGTAGACACTCCATTTACGATGGAGCTACGTTTATTGTTTGTCTGCCACTGCTCTAGTGAGCGTGATACAAAGCAGGGGTCATGATGAAGACCTTTAATGAACAAAAAATGATAAAATGAACATGATGGATGGGGAGGGGAGTGGGTTCTACCCCTCTGCCTACCCTTCTAACGGGATTTGCAGTGGTCCTATTCTTTGCCCGGGAACCACACTGGGTAGAATGTCCTTGTAAACAAGGGGTCATCTTAAGGCTTATTTGTTAAAAAAAAAGAGTTAATTTATTAATTTTAAGTCGTACCTCTAGATCTCCGTCTGAAAACCTCGAGATAACTACATTTATTACTAGCCATATGTATGTGAACACACGTACGATTAAAAGCAATTCTATCATTTAAACAATAATTTACTCAAGTAATGAAGGAGGATTAGACAATTGGCAATGCCTATGTAAGACCTCTCCTGAACAAATCTATTATGTTAACTAATAAATGAACGTTCCTTGCCTGTTCTTGAGCAATATGTTACTCATATTATACTGAGTTGCAAAAGGAAGTGTACACAGCTCAGTTGCGAAAGAAAGTGTGCACTGAGATTTTTTTTTAGAATTAATTTTATAAATTCCAATATTAATATGTCATGTTTGGTACCAACATTTTTATCATTTTATTGCCAATATCATGTTGGCATTGTCATTTTTTTCTCTCAATAGGTTGAATCATTAAAGGACTGTCGCTTGATAAAGAGGATAGGGGTATAAAGTAAACACTTTCTTTTGCAACTGAGTATATGTAACTGTGGTGGTACTGAATCCGGGGATCAAGGGTTCGAGCTTTTATAATGACCCCACTGGTTGCTTTGGTGTGTCCTTAGGCTCTGTTGTTCCCCTAGCCTCGTCCTTCCGAAGCGGACGTAAACCGGACGGGCACTGTATCGCACGGAGTATTTGCCCCGAGCACGTTAAAAAACCATAGGAAACTATTCTAATTTTCCATTGTCAAAATGTTGAGATTTTACCTTTTTTTCACTAGGTGATAAAATTTGCATTACTCGGTTTTTATCCTTGGGTTCTATATTAAAATAAAAATCTTCGGCAGAGTAATTTCAAGATACATATAGTGAATCAATTTGCATTATATGCATGACATATGCAGGGTTTAAAATAATCACTCTGTAAATATAGTCTATCACCTACCAGAATGTAGAGCTGTGTCAAAAATTCTGGTCACTGATTGGTCAGTTTATTTTGATGATGCTTAATTCCATCTAATTCCCGGATTCCTTTGTATCCTTCCCCTATATCTGGGGCGGCTCGACATAACCTACACAATATGTTGATGAGCTGTTAAACAACTATTAAATTCAAATTATTGTGGTATGGTAGCAGTGAAACTACGCAACTTTTTCTTAAAGGTACACAGGGCAATCTCAGCTTGATTGTTTGAAAACTCGTGGCGTCCTAGAGTACTTGCTTATATGCATTTTTGGAATAGTTCAAAGCAAATTAAGTGTTCACATTACTTATTGTTAATTATAATACACCAACAATATTGTTAAACCTACGGTAGAATTGTTTTGACAGTTGTTTAACGGCGCATCAACACATTGGTTATTTCGGGCCGCCCCAGAGAGAGGGGAAGGAGACATAGGAATACAAAATAGTTGATGCTGTTCATAGATAAGAGCGTGCATGGTAAAAGGATTATTGTTCGTGGCGCTTGTTTCAGTCAAATATTGTTTTGCACGTTAAAGACAACAGTACATCCATAAGTTGTATATCAATGAAACAGACATTTCTAGTGGTAAATAAAAACACTTACTTTTCAAAATCGGTTGAGAAATAAAAATTTCACCCGCAAAAATTGTTTTTGATAGGGCATTTTAAATACAAAATTCTGCTGCATCAAAAATGGTTTTAATGTGTTGAATAAATGTAACTTAAGACACTCTGAACGTAGCAAACTATTAAGATAACTGAAGTTCTTTGAGATTTTTTTAATTTTCTGCTGGCCCAGCAACAAGGCATTTACATGGGAAAAGCCCTACTAAAAAAATACAACGTTTTACTGTAAAATATTTATTTCTCAACCGATTTTCAAAACTAAGGTATTTACATCTACCACTAAAACAAGTCCCGTTCTAGTTGTATATAGTTCATGTCCGTATTATTAAAATTGCTCATAATATTGCCGAAATACCTTTGTCTGAAACAAGCGCCCAAACAATAATACATGTCGGTGTGGAGTCCTTCGTAGTCTCGCCATGAAGATTTATAGTCGTTTTTTTTTTCTTTTATATATATATCTCCTTTCTTGCTTATGTTTAGTTTTTGCTACCTTTGAAATATTTTTGTGTGGTTATAATTGATATATCGAAATATGATATTAAAATGACTATTTATTTATGAGGCAATGTTAAAAAGGGCATTAAAAGGGGCCTATAAATATCCCTACACCGCATGTTGTTTTGGCATAGCGAGCATAGAAGAGAAAATAGAACTAGATCTAACATCAACGTGAAATTCAGGTTGGTTAAAATTCTTTGATATTTTAATCTTTGGTTATTATACATGTTTAATAAGTGTATTCGCGTTAAGATCATACTGCTATTCCTATTATGTAACTGTCTAACAACCTCGTGAATAAATTATATAAACGTTATTTATTGAAAGCGTTATGTAACCTTTCGTTATAAAACTGAGTACGACAAACATATTTTACAAATATAATAGTTTTCAGGGGCGTAACTGTCCGATTTTAAGTTGTATGCACAAGCAATTGAGCACCCTGCGTCCGGGAATTTTTTTTTAAATAAGAAGTAAAACGGTGCATTCTGACGAGTTTGTGGAGTTTTGTTTTTGGATATAAGTATAACATTTGTGCGGAAAAGTTGTAGGCCCGGGCCTGCAGTGCCTAAAGGCAGCTACTGGTTGTATAGTTTATGAAGTTCTATGACAATACTGTAAACACCAAACCCATATGGAGATTATTTACCTGCTTTATTCGAGTATAAGGACATTCTTCTCCCGGTGATAGGTACATTTATTTCGATTAGAAAACATATGGGTAATTTTCCTTTGACCTCGCGAATAAATTCCTCGCGAATACATTCAAGTCTTTTATTGTTAATCTATTTACAAACAAAGCTGAGAATGACAAAAATTCAAACGGTAACTGCTGCATTCGATTCTAAGGAAATACCTTTCTTGATAGTGTGTGTTGTTTTTATTTCACGAACGAGCGAATGAAAGTAAATGGGAGGAAAAAACAACGCCATCAATTGGGTGAATTTTGAGTATACCATCGAGTATAATTTCCTGATAATCGAATACAGCTGTTAAATACTGAATTTATTTAATAAAATTAATTTTAATATGTGTTTGGTATAAGTTTTTTTAACGAGAATCCATGATTCTGACTGAAATCCAACCAAATTTTTAAGTAAAAATGAATATAGACGTGGTCTGTTAACTACGAATTATTTTAAGACAAAGCAAATGTAAGTAGTAATTTGCCTGGAACTACAAAACTTATCGCTAAAAATAAATTGCTTGCTGGAATGGTGCTTAAAGTCATGTTAAACCATATTATGTTTATAACGGTCGATTTTTTTCGTGGTGGACAGCATTTTCTTGGGTTGAACCAGTACTGCATGTATAACTCCCGCCATCCGTATGGTGTAAGAATCGACACGTTTTCACTTGATAAAAACGAAATTAAAATATATAAGTATATATAAATAATGCGTTAAACCAATAACGGAAGACGTTTGTTTTATTTACATAAAATAGTTATCCCGGCATGGTCAAAACTCGCACTTGTGCAGTCGCAAAAATGCACAGTTAGTTATTATTATGTGTGATTAAGCATATTCTTTCACGAGAACTCATGATCATTCATTCATAGAAATGTAAACAAATAAAGCTAAAGAATCATCCGTGGTACGAGACGTATACATTATTTATATACTATATTGCCTATGTAGACGAAGACATTGGTTCCAACATGCGTTCAAAACTGATCGAATGGAAGCAATCATAAAGCTCGGTAACAAAATGACAATGCTCATAAGAACTATAACAAATTAAAAAACGTACAATTTTCGCAAATTGTTGAAATGTTGTGTTTCTTTTTTCACAGAACACGTTCCGAAAATGAAGACTATGTATATCTTAGCTCTCTGTATCGTCGCTGTCGCTATAACGATGAGTGGTGAGTACCATTACCGTATTAAGATGGGCCGCGGTGGCCCAGTGGAAAAGTAATAAGATGGTCCGCGGTGGCCCAGTGGAAAGGTTATAAGATGGGCCACGGTGGCCCAGTGGAAAGGTAATAAGATGGGCCACGGTGGTCCAGTGGAAAGGTAATAAGATGGGCCACGGTGGCC